>JAHHZJ010001369.1:0-41305 GCA_021437245.1 Aegilops speltoides
GATCAAGGCGCTTGATAAGATTTTCAATGAGTACATACCTTGACAAGATTTTGAAGTAGTTCAAAATGGAGCAGTCAAAGAAAGAGTTCTTGCATGTGTTGCAAAGGTATGAAATTGAGTAAGACTCAAATCCCGACCACAGAGAGAAAATAGAAAGAGAATGAAAAGTCATTCCCTATGCCTCGGTCATAGGTTCTATAAAGTATGCTATGCTATGTACCAGACCTATTGTATACCTTGCTCTTGCATTTTTGACAAGGGAGTACAATAGTGATCTAGGAAGTAGATCACTTGGACATTGGTCAAGAATATCCTTAGTGAGGACTAAGGAAATATTTCTCGATTATGGAGGTGATAAAAGAGCCCGTCGTAAAACTTATCTCGGTGCAAGTTTTCACACCGATCCAAATGACTCTAAGTCTCAATCTGGATACATATTGAAAGTGGGAGCGATTAGCTAGAGTAGCTCCGTGCAGAGCATTGTAGACATAGAATATTTACAAAATACATACGGCTCTGAATGTGACAGACCCGTTGGCTGAGCTTCTCTCACGAGCAAAACATGATCACACCTTAGTACTCTTTGGGTGTTAATCACATAGCGATGTGAACTAGATTATTGACTCTAGTAAACCCTTTGGATGTTGGCCACATGATTATGTGAACTATGGGTGTTAATCATATCTGAGATATGAATATTGGTGTTAAATCACATGGCGATGTGAACTAGATTATTGACTCTAGTGCAAGTGGGAGACTGAAGGAAATATGCCCTAGAGGCAATAATAAAGTTATTATTTATTTCCTTAGTTCATGATAAATGTTTATTATTCATGATAGAATTGTATTAACCGGAAACATAATACATGTGTGAATACATAGACAAACATAGTGTCACTAGTATGCCTCTACTTGACTAGCTCGTTTATCAGAGATGGTTATGTTTCCTAGCCATGGACAAAAGAGTTGTCATTTGATTAATGGGATCACATCATTAGGAGAATGATGTGATTGACAACCCATTCATTTAGCTTAGCACTTGATCGTTTAGTATGTTGCTATTGCTTTCTTCATGACTTATACATGTTCACGTAACTATGGGATTATGCAACTCCGTTTAGGAGGAACACTTTTGGTACTACCAAGCGTCTGCAACGTAACTGGGTGATTATAAAGGAGTACTACAGGTGTCTCCAAAGGTACATGTTGAGTTGGCGTATTTCAAGATTAGGTTTTGTCACTCCGATTGTCGGAGAGGTATCTCTGGGCCCTCTCGGTAATGCACATCATTATAAGCCTTGCAAGCAATGTAACCAATGAGTTGGTTACGGGATGATGCATTACAGAACGAGTAAAGAGACTTGCCGGTGACGAGTTGGATACCGACGATCGAATCTCGGGCAAGTAACATACCGATGACAAAGGGAACAATGTATGTTGTTATGCAGTTTGACCGATAAAGATCTTCGTAGAATATGTAGGAGCCAATATGGGCATCCAGGTCCCGCTATTGGTTATTGACCGAGAATAGTTCTAGGTCATGTCTACATAGTTCTCGAACCCGTGGAGTCCGCACACTTAAGGTTTCGATGGCGGTTATATTATGAGTTTATGAGTTTTGATGTACCGAAGGAGTTGAGTCCCGGATGAGATCGGGGACATGACGAGAGTCTCGAAATGGTCGAGGCGTAAAGATCGATATATTGGACGACTATATTCAGAGTTCGGAAAGGTTCCAGTGATTCGGGTATTTTCGGAGTGCAAGGAGAGTTACGGGAATTCGTATTGGGCCTTAATGGGCCATACAGAAAGGAAAAGGGCCAAAAGGGTGGCGCGCCTCCCCCTTGGACTAGTCCGAATTGGACTAGGGAGGGCGCACCTTCTTCCTTCTCCTTCTCTCTTCCTTTCCTTCTCTCCTACTCCTAATACATGGAAGGACTACTAGTTGGACTAGGAGGGGAATCCTACTCCCGGTGGGAGTAGGACTCCCCATGGCGCGCCATAGTAGAGGTCCGCCTCCTCCTCCTCCCTCCTTTATATCACAGGGGCAGGGGCACCCTGTGGACACACAAGTTGATCTACGGATCGTTCCTTAACGTGTGCGGTGCCCCCCTCCACCATATTCCACCTCGGTCATATCGTCCGCGAGTTTAAGCGAAGCCTCGCGCGGTAGAATATCATCATCGTCCTGCCTTGCCGTCGTCTTGTGGAACTCATCGGCGCTTTGCTGGATCGGAGCCGGGGATCGTCATCGAGCTGAGCGTGTGCGAGAACTTCGGAGGTGCCGTCGTTCGGTGCTTGGATCGGTCGGATCGTGAAGGCGTCACGACTACATCAACAGCGTTGTCATAACGCTTCGCTTCACGGTCTCACGAGTGCGGGACGAACACTCTCCCTCTCGTTGCTATATCATCACCATGATCTTGCGTGTCGCGTAGGAATTTTTTGAAATTACTCGTTTCCCAACTCTACCGGCCCAGGGAGATTGAATCTCCCAAGGGGCGTGACCAATGGGGGAGGAGTGCCCCCAAGGCATGTGGCGCGCCCCACCCTAGGGATTCAACCTAGGTGCAGAAGGTGGGCCTAGGGCGCACCAGCCCCAGCCGGTGTCAAAACCGCGGATCTCGGGTAAGGGGTCCCGAGCGCATGCGTCTAGGCAGATGGTAACAAGAGACGAGGGACACAATGTTTTACCAGGTTCGGGCCCTCTCGATGGAGGTAAAACCTACGTCCTGCTTGATTAATATTGATGATATGGGTAGTACAAGAGTAGATCTACCACGAGATCAAGGAGGCTAAACTCTAGAAGCTAGCCTATGGTATGATTGTTGAGATGTAATGTTAGTCCCCACGGACTAAGGCCCTCCGGTTTATATAGACACCGGAGAGGCTAGGGTTACACAGTCGGTTACAATGGTAGGAGATCTACATATCCGTATTGCCAAGCTTGCCTTCCACGCCAAGGAAAGTACCTTCCGGACACAAGCCGATCTTCAATCTTCTATCTTCGTGATCCGGGAGTCCGGCGGATATTGATAGTCCGGCAGTCCGGACACCCCCTAGTCCAGACTCCTCAAGTAGCCCCCTGAACCAGTCTTCAATGGCGATAAGTCCGGCGTGCATAGTGTTCGGCATTGCAAGGCGGGTTCCTCCCTTGAATAATCCGAGAAGATAAATGACACCCAGGATAGTGTTCGACTCTGCAAAATAAATTCCACATTCCAACGTAGAGAGAATAAAATATACACTTAGCTCAATCTGCTGACGTATTATGCGGCGTGACATCACACCGCAGCCAAGCCCTCGTTTGAATCGTTTTTATTATACCGCCTTAGCACGTTTAGCGAAGCGGTTTCCTTGGCACGTCCTGTCGAAGCAGAGATCGTGTTCCCTTTTATTCCGGGATCCTCATCAATACGTGCGTGGGTAACCCAACCGTTCCTGTCGCCACGCCTCCTCTATCGAAGGGGAATCTCAAACGGTCACGGAGACGGCCCTTGGTATTTCTTCCCCCTTTATAAGAGGACCAAGGCCTGTCCTTGTTCTTCAATCTCGCATCGAATCTTTCCTCCGCCCCTAGTTCCAACACCCAGAGCTTTGGATTCGAGCGCTTCGGATCCTAAACAATGTCCGGCTCCGACCTCCAGGGCCGGTGGATGCCCTCCTCCGTCACGGAGGAGGACATATTGAAGTTGCGGGAGGCCAAGTACCTGGCCCTGAGTTTCATACGTTGCCTGCCGGGCAGGCCATGCCACCCCCGAGGCCGAATCGTCGTTTCGCATCTCACCTCCGTCGGGGATTAGGCTTCCCGATGGATCCCTTCGTGAGAGGGCTCCTTTTCTACTACGGGCTGGACTTCCACGATTTGGCTCCGGAGTCCATCCTCCATATCTCCGCATTCATTATTGTCTGCGAAGCCTTCCTCCGGGTCATCCCCAACTTCGGCCTGTGGCTGAAAACATTCAAGGTGGAGCCGAAGATGATCGGGGGGCGTCAAGCGGAGTGCGGCGGGGCGACCATAAGCAAGAAGGTCGATGCCCCGTGGCTCGAAGGTTCCTTCCAAGAGGAACAGGGATTGTGGCAGCAGGAGTGGTTTTATCATCTGCTCCAAGGCGACAAGCAAAGCCGCCGCCTCCTTCCTTCCGGGACCTCCACGGCACCGATGTCGTGGGTCGACCAAGGGCTCAGCTGGGGCCGTCAAGGCGTGCCCGCACTTCTCTGAGGCAGATTCGAGACCTCCAAACAAGGGAGATCGACCTGGTCAAGGTGATCACAGATCATGCTAATCAGGCACCTCCTACCCGCAAACGTCGTCCTCTCCGTTTATGGGAGTTCAATCCGGAGGGACCTCGTATTCTCCAGCATTTTATGGGTGCGGCACCCTCGGAGATGTATGAGCTGTTCTTCGGACCGCAGGTGGCGTGTCCGGATTCGGCCGAGGATGCTGGCCTAAGCCGCGATCGCCCGGATACTCAGGTAAATAGCTCAGAGCCCGGACATTCTATTGGTATGCCTTTCAAAAGATCGTCTCCTGGCCCTTTATTCTTTACAGGAATGGGTGGCGCGATCAAGGCTGATAAGGTGTCCGGCACCCCTCCCAGAGACCGCACTAGAGTCCGCGCTGGTCAGAATGTTGGAGGTTGCGCCCACAGAGGGGGGCGACGGGGGAGATAAAGGAGCTAACACTTCGCCCAAAAGGGCGACTGTAGAGGAAGGAACCAAGGATCCCTCCTGAAAGCACATTTGCTCCCTGGGTGGTTTTGGTAATTAATGACAACATACTTTGTGGTTGGACTAATGCTTTTATCAAGTATGTTTCAGGAAGGTCAATCACATTGGCCTGGCAAAAGGACTGGAGAGGTGGACCCCTCAAAATGCTAAGGCAAGCATTAGCAAAAGCTCAAGACTCCATTTTTGGTTTAGTGATCCAAGATCACATTGAGTCTATAGGAAAGCCAATACTATTAAAAGGGGATGAGGTTATGTTAATGATCTGGTTGCTCAAAGTGCTTAGTGATACATCTCCCAAACCATCAACAATCTTTCATTCCAATATACACTCATAAGTAATCTCGGTCCCACCGATTCCATAAACTCAGTCACACCGAGATGAACCACCTCAGCCATATAGCCAAACCCTAGATATTTCGGATTTTCCGATTCCAAACTCGGTCTCACCGAAACTAGTGTTGCCAAGCCATAACCTACGTCATCAAATCGGTGTCACCGAGATGATAAAAGTCGGTCCCACCGAGATTGGCAAACCCTAGTCTTTGGAAGAATCGGACTCACCGAGATTGTATTTTCGGTCCCCGAAAATCCCAACGTTCACAAGATTTGAACTTTCGGTCTCACCGAGTTGTCAACTTCAGTGCCACCGAGATTGGTCAAATGTATTATGCATACCAAGATGAGGAAGTGCAACAAGAAGATCCACCACAGCCTCCTTCTCCACCACCTCAAGACAACACCAACAACAATGAAGAAGAAGAGGAAGAAGAGGATGATGAGGAAGCTCAACCTCAACCACAACGAAAGCTATCCCGAGTCCGAGCAAGAGTCAAGAAGAATCATCCCGTGGAACAAATGATGAACGACATCGACTCCGGGAGAATTACTCGCTCAAAAACTCGCTTAGCTAACTTTTGTGAGCATTACTCATTTATCTCTAGTCTTGAACCCATGAAGGTAGAAGAAGCACTTGAAGACCCGGATTGGGTGAACGCTATGCATGAAGAGCTTCACAACTTCGAGAGGAACAATGTATGGACTTTGGTAGAGAAGCCCAAGGATGATCAAAACATCATTGGAACCAAATGGGTGTTTCGAAACAAGCAAGATGAAGATGGACAAGTCATCCGCAACAAGGCTCGCTCAGAGCTCAAGGTTACACACAAGTCGAAGGTATGGACTATGGTGAGACCTATGCCCCTGCTAGACTTGAGTCCATTCGCATTCTTCTTGCTTATGCCAATCACCATGATATTACTCTCTATCAAATGGACATTAAAAGTGCTTTCCTAAATGGTGAAATTGAGGAGGAAGTATTTGTGAAACAACCTCCCGGATTTGTGAATCCTAAAAAGCCTAATCATGTTTACAAGTTGCACAAAGCTATTTATGGTCTTAAACAAGCTCCTAGAGCTTGGTACAAATGCTTAACTAGTTTTTTGCTCGAAAAAGGATTTGAGATTGGAAAAATAGACTCAACGCTATTCACGAAAAGGGTTGATGGTGAACTATTTGTGTGCAAAATATATGTTGATGATATTATCTTTGGTTCAACTAACCCTCATTTTAGCGAGAAGTTTGGAAAGCTCATGTCGGAGAAGTATGAGATGACCATGATGAGTGAACTCAAATTCTTCCTTGGGTTGCAAATCAAGCAATCTAAGGAGGGTACCTTTGTTTGAACTTTCGGTCTCACCGAGTTGTCAACTTCGGTCCGACCGAGATTGGTCAAATGTGTGTAACGGTTGGATTTTGTGTGGAGGCTATAAATACCCTCCACCTCCTCTTCATTCGTGGAGAGAGCCATCGAAAGAACTACCACTCCTACCTTACATTTCGAGAAGAAAACTACCTACCCTTGTGTTGAGATCAAGTTGCTCCACTCCCACCATATGAAACTTGATTTCTAGCCTTCCCAAGTTGCTTTCCACTCAATCCTTTCTTCCACCACAGCCAAATCAGTGAGGAGAGTTGAGTGTTGGGGAGATTATCATTTGAAGCACAAGAGCAAGGAGTTCATCATCATCAACACCATCTATTACCTTTTGGAGGGTGGTGCCTCCTAGATTGGTTAGGTGTCGCTTGGGAGCCTCCGTCAAGATGTGGAGTTGAACCAAGAAGTTTGTAAGGGCAAGGAGATCGCCTACTTCGTGAAGATCTACCCCAGTAAGGCTAGTCCTCCGTGGGCGTATGCCATGATGGCATAGACAAGGTTGCTTCTTCGTGGACCCTTCGTGGGTGGAGCCCTCCGTGGACTCTCTCGCAGCCGTTACCCTCCGTGGGTTGAAGTCTCCATCAACGTGGATCGACGATAGCACCACCTATCGGAACCACGAGAAAAATCTCCGTGTCTCCAAACTGCGTTTGATCTTCTCCACCTCTCTTTACTTCATGTGCAACTTACTTTCCGCTGCCCATACTCTAGAATTGCATGTGTAGTAAGCTGCTTGACTTGTGTGATATGCAAAATCTGCCAAAAGCTTGTCTTTGTCAAAAGGCATAATTTTTATCTTGTCGAGTAGTCTAATCACCCCCCTCTAGACACTCTTACCTTCAACGATCCTACAATTGGTATCAGAGCTTTGGTCTCCATTGCTTTGGTTTGCACACCATTGGAGGAAGATGGACGTGTCTACGTTTGGGAGTGTTAGCCATAGAGTGCCTATTCTTGATGGAGTGTCCTATAACTCGTGGAGGATTGAAATGCTTATTATCTTTAAGATGTATAACTTGCGCAAATATGTTGAAACCCCATATGTGCCTCCATTTGACCCCTTGCAGCCTACCATGGATGAAGAGCTTGATTTGATTCGTAACCTTAGAACTGTAAATCTTATCATTAGAGGTTTGCCCGATAACTTGCTTAAGCTTGTCACAAACTTTGAGTGCGCCTATGCTATATGGAAGTTCTTGGAAGAACTTTATCCAGACTACTCTTTGAGAGGTCTTGATGAAATTCTATACAAGACTATTGAATTTGATATGATGCGCCCCAATGATCCCAACTTTGACAAATGCTTCTTTGAGCTTCGTGATCTTATGAAAAAGAAGGGTGATCCCGGTCTTATCAATGTTCGAATTAGAAATGCTCTTGTGTTGCATTCCGATGATTATTGTCACATTGACAAAACTAATGCAAGTTGTTGTCAAATTGACCTAGGAGTTGATGATGAACAATCTATGGGTCAATATGATGATGAGCATGAGCATGATGATGATTACTCTGATTCGGACACCGAGCTAGACAAGATCATGAAGAGTCTCAATCTTATGGCAAATCTGAGAGACTACATATCCGGTGGAAAAGAGTGGATTCTTGATAGTGGATGCACCGATCACATGACCGGAGACAAAGACATGTTTGGAGAGCTTGCAAAGAACGATGGTCCACGCAAGTATGTGACTTTTGGAGACAACTCCAAGGGTAAGGTACTTGGCCTTGGTAAGGTGGCCATATCTCATGATAGCTCTATTCAAAATGTCATGCTTGTTGAATCACTTGGATACAATTTACTTTCCGTGTCTAGATTAGCTGACTTTGGATTCAATGTGCTATTCACCAAAGTAGATTGCCAAGTCTTTCGTCGTGACAATCATAACATGGTTTTTACCGGTATCCGTAGAGGTGATCTATACATTGTTGATTTCACTAAGAAAGCTCAACCTAGAACTTGCTTCATTGCTAAATCTGCTAAAGGTTGGTTGTGGCATAGAAGACTTGGACATGTTGGTATGCGTAATCTAGACAAGCTAATCAAAGGTGATCATATTCTTGGTGTTAAAGATGTTCTCTTTGACAAAGATAGACTTTGTAGTGCTTGTCAGGCAGGAAAACAAGTAGGTGGAAGTCATCCCGTGAAGAACATCATGACCACAAGGAGACCGCTTGAGCTTCTTCATATGGATCTCTTCGGTCCCAATGCTTACAAAAGCCTTGGTGGTAACTCCTTTGGTCTAGTTATAGTTGATGATTATTCCAGATTTACGTGGGTATTTTTCCTTGATGAAAAATCGCAGGTTCAGAGAATCTTCAAAACCTTTGCCAAAAAGGCCCAAAATCAATTTGAGGTGAAGATCAAGAAAGTTCGGAGTGACAATGGAACGGAGTTCAAGAACGCCCATGTGGACTCCTTTCTGGATGAGGAAGGGATTCTACATGAGTTCTCGGCTACGTACACACCTCAACAAAATGGAGTTGTTGAGAGGAAGAACCGAACGCTCATAGAGATGGCGAGAACGATGCTTGATGAATACAAGACACCGAAGCACTTTTGGGGAGAAGCCGTCGAGATAGCTTGTCATGCTATGAACAGGCTTTATCTTCATAAGCTTCTCGGCAAGACTTCATACGAGCTCCTCACCGGTAACAAACCCCAAGTGGGATACTTTCGTGTCTTTGGTTCAAAATGCTATATCCTTGATAAGCATCGTCGGTCTAAATTTGCTCCTAAAACTCATGAAGGCTTTTTCCTCGGTTATGGATCAAACTCCCACACCTACCGTGTCTACAATAATTTCACCGAAAGGTTGAAGAGACGGTAGATGTGAAGTTTGATGAATCTAATGGCTCATAAGTAGAGCAAATGCCTATTGATGTAGGAGACAAGGACCCATCGGAAGCCATTCAAGATTTATCTATTGGAAAGATCCGTCCCATGGAAGTGAAGGAGAGTACCTCATCTACATATGTGGAGCCCCCTACCTCACGGCAAGATGAACCTCAAGTCAACATGGAGGCTTCCACAAGTGGAACTCACCAAGATGAGGAAGTGCAACAAGAAGATCCACCACAGCCTCCTTCTCCACCACCTCAAGACAACACCAACAACAATGAAGAAGAAGAGGAAGAAGAGGATGATGAGGAAGCTCAACCTCAACCACAACGAAAGCTATCCCGAGTCCGAGCAAGAGTCAAGAAGAATCATCCCGTGGAACAAATGATGAACGACATCGACTCCGGGAGAATTACTCGCTCAAAAACTCGCTTAGCTAACTTTTGTGAGCATTACTCATTTATCTCTAGTCTTGAACCCATGAAGGTAGAAGAAGCACTTGAAGACCCGGATTGGGTGAACGCTATGCATGAAGAGCTTCACAACTTCGAGAGGAACAATGTATGGACTTTGGTAGAGAAGCCCAAGGATGATCAAAACATCATTGGAACCAAATGGGTGTTTCGAAACAAGCAAGATGAAGATGGACAAGTCATCCGCAACAAGGCTCGTCTCGTAGCTCAAGGTTACACACAAGTCGAAGGTATGGACTATGGTGAGACCTATGCCCCCGTTGCTAGACTTGAGTCCATTCGCATTCTTCTTGCTTATGCCAATCACCATGATATTACTCTCTATCAAATGGACATTAAAAGTGCTTTCCTAAATGGTGAAATTGAGGAGGAAGTATTTGTGAAACAACCTCCCGGATTTGTGAATCCTAAAAAGCCTAATCATGTTTACAAGTTGCACAAAGCTATTTATGGTCTTAAACAAGCTCCTAGAGCTTGGTACAAATGCTTAACTAGTTTTTTGCTCGAAAAAGGATTTGAGATTGGAAAAATAGACTCAACGCTATTCACGAAAAGGGTTGATGGTGAACTATTTGTGTGCAAAATATATGTTGATGATATTATCTTTGGTTCAACTAACCCTCATTTTAGCGAGAAGTTTGGAAAGCTCATGTCGGAGAAGTATGAGATGACCATGATGAGTGAACTCAAATTCTTCCTTGGGTTGCAAATCAAGCAATCTAAGGAGGGTACCTTTGTCTCACAAACAAAGTACACCAAGGATCTCTTCAAGAAGTTCAACATGCAAGAAAGCAAAGGTATGAGAACCCCCATGCCTACTAGTGGACATAATGACTTGACAAAAGATGGAGAACCTGTTGATCAAAAGGTTTACCGATCCATGATTGGTTCTCTACTATATCTCTGTGCTTCTCGTCCTGACATAATGTTGAGTGTATGCATGTGTGCTCGATATCAAGCAGCCCCTAAAGAATGTCATCTTAAAGCTGTTAAAAGAATTGTGAGATATTTGATACACACACCTAACTTTGGCATTTGGTATCCTAAGAGGGCCTCTTTCGATCTTGTTGGCTATTCCGACTCGGACTATGCCGGAGACAGGGTTGATAGAAAGTCAACTTCGGGTACGTGTCAATTCCTTGGTCGATCCCTTGTATCTTGGTCCTCCAAGAAACAAAATTCGGTATCTTTATCCACTGCCGAAGCAGAATATATAGCTGCTGGTTCATGTTGTGCTCAATTGCTATGGATGACACAAACGCTTAAGGATTATGGGATACATGCGAGACATGTTCCCTTGCTTTGTGACAATGAGAGTGCGATTAAGATTGGACACAATCCTGTGCAACACTCTCGTACGAAACATATTGAAGTTCGTCACCATTTTATTCGTGATCACATTGCTAAGGGTGACATCAATCTTAAGCATGTTCTTACTGATAAACAACTTGCTGATATCTTTACAAAACCTCTTGATGAGAAAGTGTTTTGTCGCTTAAGGAGTGAGTTGAACATCATTGATGCTTCAAACTTGGAGTGAAAACTCCATTGATGCATACAAGGCATGAGCCTACTTGACTAATCCTTGATATTTCTATTATGATGATGATCATATGTCTTGGACACATTTGCCCCCCTTGTATTGCATCTAACTCCTTGCAGGTACTTGGATGATCTACATTCCACAAGATTACCACACTCAAATCTTGAGTAATCTTGTCATTGACCAAGTATCTAGCCCTTTGGGATGTTGAGTTCAAGGAACAAAATTCCACATATCCTTTTGACACCTTATACATCTAGTATTTCACTCTTGTCATCTTGGATATTCTTGAGTATTTCCTGCTTGCCTAACCCATGTAGGAAGATGAACTACACAATTGGAAATGGTGCTCCAACTTCACATTCTATGAGCATCTACATCAAGTTCACCTACATGAGTAAAGCAACAACAAGCCCAAGGTATGTTCTTCACATCTTGAAGGAGCTTTGCTCAAAGTCATGAGTACAAGCAGCTTCATAAGATGTGATCACATCAAATGCTTAATCGAAAAATGGCAACCCCATTTTGAGCTTAAACAATGAGTATGACCTATGATCAAATGTTCTCATTTGACTCCTAAGTCAATATACTGAAACATAGGTGACTTTGTCGCCGTCCCCTATCTAGATGAAGTACATATGTTCTGGAGTTTCTCTATTTTCTCTTATGTTTTCTCATTATGTTTTCTTAAAAAAAAACTTCATCTAGCAATCTTTTTCATTTCTATTTCTTCTGTTTTTGTGAATATCTTTTTGGCTCTGATCAATTCCTTGAAAATCATTTACAAATTCATTGCAAATCTTTTGAAACATTCCTTGCAAAGTGAGCTGAATTATTTCTATATTTCCTTGGAATTAAACTCGGCGTCACCGATTTAAATACTTCGGTCTGACCGAAAAGGATCTGCCCTAAGTCTCTGACTTTCGGACTCACCGATCCATATCAATTCGGTGTCACCGATTTACATTCACCAGGATATCATCTTCTGCAGCTCAACTCAATGATTCTTAATGCATGTTTCTTATTGCCCTGTTGTGATTCTTCAGGATCCCACTTCTTTCCATCTTTCCTAGCCTTCCTAGTTTGCTGTCCTTTTCGGCACTTGATGTCAAAGGGGGAGAAGATTTAGGGGGAGGGGGAGTTAAGGGGAGAAGAGAAGATTTAGGAGAAGAAGAGCAATCTTACCTTAAGGGTGAGAGAATCACATCAAAGCTTTGCCGTGTTCCACATTGGATATTACCTTTGGCATCATTCTTTTGATTTTGCTTTCATTGCTCTCACAATCGATATAGCAAAATCTCTCTGAGTTCATTGAAAATCTTTTAATTTTGGGAGACATGTTTGTTGATTCAAGCTTGTGCTCAATATGAGACACTCTTTACACATGTCATCCCTGGCTTGGTACTCTTGATGTTCTTGCTGTTGGTTGAAGAAATACTCTTGTGTTATCTAACCTTGTTTTCCCAAGTTTTATTTCTTCAGGTACAATGCCAAGGAACCTCAAGGTAAGTATATGCATCCTGCAGAATGTGCATGATGGTGACTTGCTTGTGAATACTTGTTTGCAAGAAATCACCATGCACATATGCATTATCACTTACTTCCTTTCATCTGCTCTCGATGCATATAGCCAAGCTGCATGTAGCACATCTTGCTTTTCTCTCTTGTGTGCTTGTGGTAGTCCAAAATCATAATCTATGAAAATCTTGCACACTTGTAGGGGAGCCTGTGGACTACATGTTTGTCAAAGCTTTAGTGATAATTCTGTCTTTCTTTCGTAAAGCTTTGATGTCTTGTTTAGTGTGTTGCCATCAATTACCAAAAGGGGAGATTGAAAGCACATTTGCTCCTGGGTGGTTTTGGTAATTAATGACAACATACTTTGTGGTTGGACTAATGCTTTTATCAAGTATGTTTCAGGAAGGTCAATCACATTGGCATGGCAAAAGGATCGGAGAGGTGGACCCTCAAAATGCTAAGGCAAGCATTGGCAAAAGCTCAAGACTCCATTTTTGGTTTAGTGATCCAAGATCACATTGAGTCTATAGGAAAGCCAATACTATTAAAAGGGGATGAGGTTATGTTAATGATCTGGTTGCTCAAAGTGCTTAGTGATACATCTCCCAAACCATCAGCAATCTTTCATTCCAATATACACTCATAAGTAATCTCGGTCCCACCGATTCCATAAACTCAGTCACACCGAGATGAACCACCTCAGCCATATAGCCAAACCCTAGATATTTCGGATTTTCCGATTCCAAACTCGGTCTCACCGAAACTAGTGTTGCCAAGCTTCTGTAACCTTCTGTCATCAAATCGGTGTCACCGAGATGATAAAGTCGGTCCCACCGAGATTGGCAAACCCTAGTCTTTGGAAGAATCGGACTCACCGAGATTGTATTTTCGGTCCCACCGAAAATCCCAACGTTCACAAGATTTGAACTTTCGGTCTCACCGAGTTGTCAACTTCGGTCTGACCGAGATTGGTCAAATGTGTGTAACGGTTGGATTTTGTGTGGAGGCTATAAATACCCCTCCACCTCCTCTTCATTCGTGGAGAGAGCCGTCAGAAAGAACTACCACTCCTACCTTACATTTCTGAGAATAAAACTACCTACCCTTGTGTTGAGATCAAGTTGCTCCACTCCCACCATCTGAAACTTGATTTCTAGCCTTCCCAAGTTGCTTTCCACTCAATCCTTTCTTCCACCACAGCCAAATCAGTGAGGAGAGTTGAGTGTTGGGGAGATTATCATTTGAAGCACAAGAGCAAGGAGTTCATCATCATCAACACCATCTATTACCTTTTGGAGGGTGGTGCCTCCTAGATTGGTTAGGTGTCGCTTGGGAGCCTCCGTCAAGATGTGGAGTTGAACCAAGAAGTTTGTAAGGGCAAGGAGATCGCCTACTTCGTGAAGATCTACCCGAGTAAGGCTAGTCCTCCGTGGGCGTATGCCATGATGGCATAGACAAGGTTGCTTCTTCGTGGACCCTTCGTGGGTGGAGCCCTCCGTGGACTCTCGCAGCCGTTACCCTCCGTGGGTTGAAGTCTCCATCAACGTGGATTGACGATAGCACCACCTATTGGAACCACGAGAAAAATCTCCGTGTCTCCAAACTGCGTTTCATCTTCTCCACCTCTCTTTACTTCATGTGCAACTTACTTTCCGCTGCCCATACTCTAGAATTGCATGTGTAGTAAGCTGCTTGACTTGTGTGATATGCAAAATCTGCCAAAAGCTTGTCTTTGTCAAAAGGCATAATTTTTATCTTGTCGAGTAGTCTAATCACCCCCCCTCTAGACACTCTCACCTTCAACGATCCTACACCTCCCTTCAGAGGGAGAAGAGGACCGCCTCCGAAGATCCGAAGGTCAAAGCCCCTAAGCGTGGGAAGAAATCCTCACCGGGGGGTCCGGCGTCCGGAGAGAATCCGGACGCGCAATCATCGCCGAAGGACCAGCCCTCCAACGAGCCGTGAGTATGAAAGAGGAAGTTTAATAAGGAAGTTCCTTCGTTTATGCTTCTGTAGGTAACCGAAATATTTGTATCGCAGTTCGGATCTGCAGCCATCTCAGATGAGTTCATCCTCGGGGGACCTTCTTCCGGAGATGATGGAGAGCGATACGCCTCCGTCTGCCGCGCCGCCAGATGAGGCAGGCGAACCCGAAGTGTCGTCACGGAGGGCGTCCCCGAGTCCGGAGGGGCCAGAGAGTTCGCACCCACCGAGTCCGCCGGAGAATCAAGAGTTTGCTTGAGAGGCGCCCATTTCAAAGATCACCACGCATTAATGCGTATGGTGGTCGGAAGGATTTCGTCCGCTGAAAGCGGATTGCGTAATGCCGCCATGAGCTTGCTGGCGGGATTCGAGGTATGTGAAAATGATGCACCCCTTTGTCTTTTAACAGTTTTGCATATAAAAAATGCGCCCTGTATAGATAGTAGCCCCTGAGACTCGGTAGGTTGTCAAAGACGACAGCGTGCCGAGGATCGAAAATCTCAACATCTCAGGTAATGAATACCGCCGTTCTGACACAGGTGGCGGATAGTCCGGGGGCAAGCCGGACTAATGAGTTTGCCGAATTGAGTCGACAACTTGACGTGGCAGATGCTGACATCGCACTTGTCAATCAGCGACTTGACGAGTCGCAAGGTAAATAAATTCTCCGCAGCCGCTTTATTGAGTGGGTCAAAGCCCGCCTCTGATAAGTTATATGCTGTTTATACAGATAGTGCTGCTGCTGTGGAGAGCCTTCGGGCCGAACTTGCTCAAGCTAAGGAGCAAGCCCGAAGGAGTGATGCGGCTGCCGCGAGGGCGGCCGAAGAGTTGAAGGCCGAAAAGGCTGCGCACTGCCTAAGCAGGGCGGAGGTGGCCGAATTGGCCAAGAAATTTAAGGATGCTACCGACCGTAGTGAGGCTCTTGAAAAGGAGCGCCTATCGGAGCAGGAAGACCTGAAGAAGGCCACCGCCGAAGCCAAGGATGCCCGCTCTGCAATGCGGGCTATGAAGGAGGAGCTGCGCCAAGCCGAAGAAATCGTGGCTGGCAAGCCTTTTCTTATGCGTCGCCGGTTTATGGATGCCAAGTAAGCTCAATTTGAGCGGCTGTGGAGTTCGGAGGATCCGTATATGGACTTGGCTGCGAGTGCGGCTGATGCCGTTAAGCACTTCGGAGCCAAGGGGATCACGAGGCGGAAGAGTTGTATTGGTCTCAATTCCACAGTCCGGATCGCCCTCTTCCGCTGACGGACAGGTTGGCCGAATGGGCCGAACTAAATAGACTGTCCGGACTGGCCATGACTGACATCGTGGCCCATGTCTGGCCAGAGAGGTCCAAGGCGACGAGCTACTTTGGCTTACTGCAGCAATTCCTTGGGGCGGTGCCGCATATAAAGGAGATGAAGCGGTCGGCCTGCATCGAGGGCGCGCGGATGGCTCTTGCCCGTGTGAAGGTGCATTATCCCGAGATGGATGCCACCGCCGTTGCCGCCCGGGGTCCGGATGAAAGCCGGCTCCCTGCCGAGCACTACTTCGGGGAAGTCATGCGCGGTGCTCGTAAAGTAGAGGCGCAGTGCTCAAAGAATGTAACGTTCAAATGAACGCAGTACCTTGTAAATTAATGATTATAGTTTGAATGCTTTTTATACTTGTGCTTCCAAGTAGTAAAACTTCTCCTGTGCGGCCGTTTAAGTATACTTGTGTATAACCTGAAAGATGCAGTCTTCGGCTTCAGCCCCCTCGCACAAGGTGCTGGGGTGTTCGCAAAATAGCGCGTTTTCACACTTAATCCGACGTCTCGGTCCTGTTATAAGGAGGTGGTAGCGTAGCGAACGAGGCAATCCGGACTATAGTGCTTTATCTCTTTCACTTAGCCAATGGAGCTCGAGGGTGGGGCTACGATATAGCCCCTGATGACACCGCACATCTCCGTACTCGGGGTGCGTATGTGCCTGACCGGGAAACGGTCCTTCGTCAAAGCGGGGAATTCTAAACATTCCGATGGTCGATCAAGTGGGTGACCAGACTCGCTATATCATGACGATCGGTTTTCGGCTTCCTCTCGAGGTGCTCGCCCAGCCCGGCGGGGCACAATCACGAGAGTTCTCCGGTACGCGTTAGCGGATGATACGGAACGTAAGGCAGCAAAACACAGGAGCCGGGCAAACCCAACATTTGACCAAAGACATGATTCGGAGCTGATGCATATAATGCTTAACTCGAGACGCCGAACACTCCCGAAGGTGTTCGGACTTTATGATAATGGGCAGAATTATGCCCTAAGCCCCTAGTGTCCAGGTACGGGCATGGTCTTCTGACGCGGCCGATGCCAAAGCGTCAGGCTCCGCTTTGGCTATAGGAAGGAGCCGAGGGAGAGTAACAACAAGAGACAGTAATAAAAAGGTCTACGCAGGGTCTTAATCTGAAAAGAATCCTTGCAACGGGTCCCTACTGCACGTCTGCGCCTGTGTCTCCATTGCGCCGTTGTCCTGGACGGGTACGCACGTTGTTCATCTGTAGGAAGAGAGGAACGCTTAGTTTTAGAAACAGTTCGTGCGAAAAATATGAAGAAGAAAAAATATAAATAGTTAAAGCAAGGTTTATAAGAAACCGCGATCGGTTGTGCGCGCAGCCCCCTGTGAAAAGGGGGTGCGGCTAGGGAGCCCCTAGCCTGCTGAGTCCGGATTCATCTATCCGAGTCCGGGGTCTTTAAGTGACCCTCGCACTGAAATGGCGCCATGTGGACCGGGCATCTTAAGTGTAAGAGACGCGTAATGCGGTATGGCGTTGAAGCGGACAAAAGCCTTTCGTCCCAACAGTGCTTGATATTCACTTTTAAATGAGATGATATGAAAAATTAATTTTTCGCGTCGAAAGTTGTTCGGCGATCCGAACCTGACTTCTAGTAATATCGAGCCTGTGCACTTGGCGTAAGGGCCTGGCGTCACTCCTTTGAAGGAAGTGCGGCTGTGTCTGATTTTGGTAGGGTCAATCCCCATCCGACGGATTGTGTTTGAATATAGCAGGTTTAAGTCGCTGCCTCCGTCCATTAGGACGTTTGTGAATTGTAATCCGTCTATGATCGGATTCAATATCAGGGGAATCCTTCCCGCGTTTCGAACGCTTCTGGAGTAGTCCAGGTGGTCGAAGGTGATTGGTTTTGATATCCAATCTCTATGATTTACTGGGCTGGATCATGCGAAGCTCTTTTTAGAAAGTGTCGCACTGTTATTCCGTGTCCTCACACGAAGTGAGTTTACTGCTTTGACCCCTTGTGGGAAAGTCTTTTGTTTTCCGGTGCCCTGCTGGCGGGGTTTATCTTCTTCGCTTGACGCGTCGAGCCCCTTGTGTTCGGCGTTTAATCGGCCGGACTGTTTGAAAACCCAACAATCCCTGTGGGTGTGATTTGCAGGCCTTCCGGGGGTACTGTGGATTTGACATATCCGACCCAAAATCTTCTTTAGGTTGGACAATTCGTCACTGTCATCCTTTAGAGGCTAAGCTTTATTATTTGGCCGTGAGCTTTTAAATCCGGCGTTGACTGCCGTGCTCTTTGGGCTTTTCTCTTTATTCCGGCGCTGTTCTTTTCTGTGCCGTGATTTTCCGTTTCCATCTCTTATCTCGGATGTACTTGGGTCGCTGGTGCTGCTTCTTGCTAGCCAGCTATCCTCCCCCGCACAGAAGCGGGTCATGAGGCTTGTTAATGCGGTCATTGTCCTCGGTTTCTCTTGACCGAGGTGTCTGGCAAGCCATTCGTCTCGGACATTGTGCTTGAAAGCTGCTAAGGCTTCAGCGTCCGGACAGTCGACTATTTGGTTCTTTTTGGTAAGAAACCTGTTCCAGAATTTCCGCGCTGACTCTCCGGGTTGTTGAGTTATATGACTTAAATCGTCTGCATCCGGAGGACGGACATAGGTCCCTTGAAAATTTGCTCTAAATGCTTCCTCGAGCTCTTCCCAACTTCCAACAGTGTTTTCTGGGAGGCTTTTGAGCCAATGACGGCTGGCCCTTTGAGCTTGAGGGGGAGGTATTTTATGGCGTGGAGATCATCTCCTCTGGCCATGTGTATATGCAATATATAGTCTTCTATCCAGACTCCAGGGTCTGTTGTTCCATCGTACGCTTCTATGTTTATGGGTTTAAACCCTGCTGGGAACTCATGATCCATTACCTCGTCTGTGAAACATAGTGGGTGTGCGGCGCCCCTGTACTTGTATGTGCCGCTATCGTCGGACCCTTGATGTGTTCCTTTGCTTCTTGGGGCTTGTTTGGGTCCGTAGATGGACCTGGCTGGGCCGTTGGACGGTGGGGGCTCTATGGCCTCCTCGTCGAATTCGTGAAGCAGCTTGCGCTTCGAGTAGCTCTTCGATTGGTGGTCGTTGCCGTATTTATCTGCGGTTTTGAGTACTTTGCTCCATCTTGTCCGGAGCGCGTCTTCCGCTCTTTTGAGCTTCCGCTTTTCCTTCTTCAGGCTTCTTGCTGTAGCGATGAGCCTTGTGCTTAAAAAGCTCTTGTTCGACGGGGTCCTCGGGCGCGATGAATTCGTCGTCACTGAGGCTTGTTTCGTCTTCGGAGAGAGGTATATAAATTTGATCCTCAACCTTTTCTTCTGCCGCCCTTTCGTGAGGGCTTGCTTCTGCATCCTCCTACGCTGAGTTGTGCTGGAGGGGGTTGTCTTCGGCACTCTCCGGGGTATTGTTATTTCCTGTGCCGGAATCTATATTCTTGTTATGGCTGGATTTAGAGCGGCGCCGCTGACGCCGGCGTTTGGGCTGCTTCTTTAGAGAATCTTCCTCCGCTGCTTTTTAGCCATCCCCTTCTTTTGGGGTATCCACCATGTAGACGTCGTATGACGAGGTGGCCTTCCAGTGCCCTGTGGGCGCTGGGTCCTGTTCGTCTCCGTCATCGTCGTCCATATCGTCGATGTCATCGGAGTCAAAGTCTAGCATGTCGGTTAAATCTTCGACAGTGGCTATAAAGTGGGTGGTGGGTGGGCTCTGAATTTCTTTGCCGTCCGAACTCCAACCGTCCTGGCCATAGTCCGGCCAGGATTCTCCTAATAGCGAGAGATGCTTAAGAGAATTCAGGATATTGCCAAAAGGCGAGTGCTGGAAGATGTCCGCGGTGGTGAATTCCATAACTGGCGCCCAATCCGGTTTAATTGGCAGGGGCGCGGGAGGCTCGGAGTCCGGCGAGGAGTTCGGCGCCTCGGGATCACGAGTTTCCCAGGGCGGCGTCTATCCACCGGCCCTCGACATGGGCAATCGGCTCCGGGCTAGTGGCCGGAGCGGATCCGAGTGCGGCCTCCAAAGCCTTGTCCGCGGCAGAGCTAGATCATGCCCATCGCCACAGTCGCGGCGCGCTTGGCTGTGGCTCGAGTCCGTCAAGATCAAGTCTCCGCGGTCATCGGCCGTGAAGTTCAAGCTTCGAATCGACGACGGCCAGGGCGTAGCTTTGATCTACTCGGATGGCCAAGAGAATTGCCCGCATGCAAAGCCGCCGAATATGAAGATCTGTCCCGGAGAAAAGTCTCATCCTGGACAGCGTTGATGGTTGAATATGCCATCGAGCCTATCGGGGACGACACATAGGAACTCTCAATGAAAGCACCAATGTCGGTGTCAAAACCGCGGATCTCGGTAGGGGTCCCGAACTGTGCGTCTAGGCGGATGATAACAAGAGACGAGGGACACAATGTTTTTACCTGTGTTCGGGCCCTCTCGATGGAGGTAAAACCCACGCCCTGCTTGATTAATATTGATGATATGGGTAGTACAAGAGTAGATCTACCACGAGATCAAGGAGGCTAAACCTAGAAGCTAGCCTATGGTATGATTGTTGAGATGTAATGTTAGCCCCACGGACTAAGGCCCTCCAGTTTATATAGACACCGGAGAGGCTAGGGTTACACAGAGTCGGTTACAATGGTAGGAGATCTACATATCCGTATTGCCAAGCTTGCCTTCCACGCCAAGGAAAGTACCTTTCGGACACGAGCCGGAGTCTTCAATCTTCTATCTTCGTAGTCTGGGAGTCCGGCGGATATTGATAGTCCGGCAGTCCGGACACCCCCTAGTCCAGGACTCCCTCAAGCCCACTATGGGCTGACTCCCCTCCTACTTCAGCCCATGGGGCCCTCTGGGATGGGTGGCCCCACCCGGTTGACCCCCGGGACCCTTCCGGTGGTCCCGGTACATTACCGGGTGACCCCGAAACTTTCCCGGTGGCCGAAATACCACTTCCTATATATTATTATTTACCTCCGGACCATTCCGAAACTCCTCGTGACGTCCGGGATCTCATCCGGTACTCTGAACAACAGTCGGTATGCTGCATACTCATATCCATACAACCCTAGCGTCACCGAACCTTAAGTGTGTAGACCCTACGGGTTCGGGAGACACGCAGACATGACCGAGACGACTCTCGGGCAATAACCAACAGCGGGATCTGGATACCCATGTTGGCTCCCACATGCTCCTTGATGATTTCATCGGTTGAACCACGATGTCGAGGATTCGCTCAAACCCCGTATACAATTCCCTTTGTCAATCGGTACGTTACTTGCCCGAGACTCGATCATCGGTATCCCAATACCTTGTTCAGTCTCCTTACCGGCAAGTCACTTTACTCGTACCATAATGCATGATCCCGTGACCAACTACTTGGTCACTTTGAGCTCATTATGATGATGCATTACCGAGTGGGCCCAGAGATACCTCTCCGTCATACGGAGTGACAAATCCCAGTCTCGATCCGTGTCAACCCAACAGACACTTTCGGAGATACCTGTAGTGCACCTTTATAGTCACCCAGTTACGTTGTGACGTTTGATACACCCAAAGCACTCCTACGGTATCCGGGAGTTACACGATCTCATGGTCAAAGGAAGAGATACTTGACATTGGAAAAGCTCTAGCAAATGAACTACACGATCTTTGTGCTATGCTTAGGATTGGGTCTTGTCCATCACATCATTCTCCTAATGATGTGATCCCGTTATCAACGACATCCAATGTCCATAGCCAGGAAACCATGACTATCTGTTGATCTCAACGAGCTAGTCAACTAGAGGCTCACTAGGGACATATTGTGGTCTATGTATTCACACGTGTATTACGATTTCCGGATAATACAGTTATAGCATGAATAAAAGACAATTATCATGAACAATGAAATATAATAATACTTTTATTATTGCCTCTAGGGCATATTTCCAACACATGAAGCATAAGAGCTCCAGGCAGGCCCCTTGGGTGAAGCACTCGCTTTCTCAATGTTCGAGCCAGTACCGCATGAAGTACATACTACTATGTGTGTGTCTCAACCTTTGAGCTATATGGCATGCAAGGCGAATGGTAATTTATGAAGAGATACACGAAACTCCGTTATCCACTTTTGACTTTGTTCGAAGTTTCCTGGACGAACTTCGACTATCTACAAAGGAGGTGAAGGTTACTCCCCACACTCATACTACTCTAGTGTACTAGGGCTGCCAACCGCCACTAGTGGGATATGCTTTGATTTGGATACCATGGTGGGGACGATCCAGCATGTGGGAAGTGTTGCAGCGATAGCGCGAGATGAACATGGTAACTAGTTGGGATCTTAAGCAGTGGCTGCCTTCGACATCAATGACTCGAAGGTCCTTGGGATTACAATGTAGTCGATATGCATGGCCAAGGACTGTCTCACGGTTATATCCAATCTGAAAGGTGTCCGCTTCGCCTAGCTCTGGTGGCTCCGGAGAAACCTAAACACCCGTCGTCGGCACTTTCCCCATCGACTCCTCCCGTTGTTGTTGCTGCTGGCCCTTGTGGAGCTGGCGACGGCCCCACTCCCAAAAGGGGGTTGAGGATCTCCAGACATTTGAGTGCGGGAGACCGCGTATGTAGGCACGCAGCTTGGTGTAATGGCACACCTAGGCGACAACCATGGTCCGGGCTCTCGACGTGACCTGGGCGTGGATTGCATGCGCAGTGCTGTGCACGTGTGGTTGCGCGTATTTTTCGCGATGGTGCTCGGTGCTGGATGCGCACGGGGGGCGGAGCGACAACTGGGTGCAAAGGTTGATTGTGCAGGTTAGCCGGAAGGACTAGCAAGGCGTGGCGGTTGTCTGCTCTGGAGCCCGAGGTGTGTTGTGGGTCAGCCTGCTCATCCTCTGCTCTACTTCTTCACTTGAGAAGCTTTGATCTGGATCGGGTTGGGTCTCAGATCTTGATGCTATCTCTCGCGATGCGGCATTGGCTGTTGCGGTGGTGGGCGGTGGCTGTGGCCGAGGGATGGTGTGTGTCTGGGTGTGTTGGATCGAGGGATCCTGCGGCCAGAGTGAGGTTGCTCTCGGCAAGGGTGGTGGTTTGTGGGGAGCGGTCGATGGTGGCGGATAATCAGGGCAAAATAGAAATACTTGCTCCGGTCTTCATTGGGTCTAGTGATGGCGGCGCCTGCCGGTGTCGCTACTTTTCTTGGAAGCGTTGTCGTGGAGGTCTGCTCCTCCTTCTCCCCTCGGCTTTAGCTCCGGAGGGAAACCTCAGATCTGCTGGATCGGACGATGGAGGAATTTTGACGTCTTTCTCCTCCTTGGGGCCATCATCTCCAAGCCGGCCACGACTGGGAGACCGGTGAATGGCGGCATCTTAGCCGCTTCGTTTGCTAAGGCGGCGTGTTGGTTTCTGTTTGGCAACGATGATGGCGTCAAGAGGTGCTTGGGTCACGATGCAGACTTCAATAGTCGTTTTGGTCTTCCCGGCGTGTCTGAGGTGCTCTTCTGTGGGTTGCTTGGTTGCCTTGAAGTTGGAGCTATGGTGGAGCGAGTCCAGGTGGTGAAAGTGACAGACACTTGGTGGTCCTTTGTGGAGGGCACAGTCGGCACAAGTCCCGCATATTTCCCTTGCAAAGCTCGTCATCAAAGTCAAATATGTCGGTTGCTCGCACGCGAGTGACCTTCCGTTGTCATGTGCCGTCTATGTAGTTGTTTGCGGGTTGGCTTCGTTGTTGGTGCTCTATGGTGAAGTCGGAGTCGCCCGTTGGGGGCCAACCAGTGATGATGATGAGGCTTGCGACTTCTCAGTCGATGTCTTTCTTCTTTGCAGCTCTGTGTTCCATTTCGATGGCCATGTTAGCCAGTGATGCCCATGTCATGTGGATTGCATTGTATCGGTTTTAGCATGGTTTTCCACCAATTAACCAGGCAATTCTCACTCTCTTCTGTCAAACCCAGCCATCGGTCGCCAAACCCACCCAAACATAGCAGCGTTTGTGCGGATGTTATTACTGCAACGTAATGTAAAATGAGAGTTTGCAAAAAAAATCTAGTAACTCTTTCTATACTGGCTTGCAAAATCTAAATTGCATGAATGACTAGATAGACATAAGAAAATACCAACCAACAAGTATAATGTGCTCGATCTACATAATATAAGCTAGCTGATTTTTCAACAAAGGGTAATAATATTAATATCGTGATTATATTAGTTACACCCATTCTCTGCAATGATCTTTTTTTGCGGGAACTACAGTTACAGTTTATCAAGGAGTCAATTGCAAGAAACCACCACATTTGCGGCTAGGTTTGCAGGAAACCACCAACTCATTAATCCGTTGCAGAAAACACTGGAAAATCTGTTAAGTCGTTGCAAAAAGCACTGATCGACTGATTTGGCCCGCTTAATCACTTTCTTACAAGTGGGGCCAGATTGTAAGGAATTGAGTTAGCAAAAAATAACACAGACACCCCTAGATTAAAAAACAAAAGCAAGCATACCCTCCCCCGTGGAACACCGACGCCCTATCCACTACACGCCGCCGTTGCGCTGCTGCCATCTGCCGCCGTGCTGCTCCGGGACGGGAGGATGAGGGAGGAGGAGAAGCCCAGCTGGTGGAGTTGCACGCTTCAGAGCAGGAGAGGACACCGAGGAGCATCGGAGTGTGCGCGCTGAGCCCCTACCCATCTCCATCTCCTGGTCCACTCGCTCCGGTGGAAGATGAAGATCCCGCGTGCCTCACGGGCGACACGTGACTGCTCCCCTGCCGCCCGCAGCACTTGGCTGCTGGCGCCGACACGAAGTGGGAAGCGCGTGTGTGAGCATCATCGCTCGACTGATCGAGGGGGACTAGCGGGCCATGGAGCAGGAGGAGGGGCGGAGGAAGCGGGAGGCGGCGGCGTTGGTGGTGCTGGAGTGGGTGGCGGGGAGTCAAGGCGGAGGAGTGGGGTGGCGGCGGGGCCGTGGTGCAGGAGGGCGACGTGGTGGAGTCGATCCGCGTCGGGCTGGGCTCCGGCGCGGCCTCGCTGGACGCGCTCTTCAAGGGCGGCCGCGTGGGGCTCCACAAGGCGCTGCACAAGGCGTTCAAGTGCAGGGACACCTCTGTGGAGGTCCGCGTCTGCTGCGGCGAGGACCTCCAGGCCTGCATCCTGCCGCACCCCGGCGGCGCCAGCGCCCGGAACCAGTACGTGCTCCGCTCCCTCCACGACCCCAACTACGTGCGGATGGCAGCGACGCGGCGGCGGTGCGTATTGAATAGGGCGTCGGTGTTCCAGGGGAGGGTCTGATTGGTTTTGTTTCTTAGATCTAGGGGTGTATGTGTTATATTTTTTGCTAACTCGATTCCTTACAATCTGGCCCCACATGCAAGAAAGTGATTAAATGGGTCAAATCATCCGATCAGTGCTTTTTGCAACGACTTAACAAAATTTTCAGTGTTTTCTGCAACGGGTTAACGAGTTGGTGGTTTCCTACAAATCTAGCCGCAAATGTGGTGGTTTTTTGCAATTGACTCTTTATCAAGAGCTAGTCAAGATATTGAGAATGCACGCAACCAAAAGGAAAGAAAAATAAAGGTAGCCAACGCAACCAAGGACATGCAACAAGCAACAACACCATCCATCGCCCTTAACAACACACGAATCACACTCGTCAGTCTGATACGCTAGAGATAGACTAATTTGCACACGCTGGACACCAACGGTAATTGGCCTGCCAGATTCAATTGCGTCTGCGCTCTCCAGTAGAGTACATGCACGTGTCACAAGCTTTTTAAATACAGTAACCCATGTGCTAATCAAACGCTACTGCTACTACATATATCGAGGTTAATATGGCAAAAGTAGAGGTAGCTCTCGTATGTCGTCCGAGCACCGTTGTATTTTTTTGCGAGAAAATTTCTGATCTATTCATCAACTGTCAAGGTAGTAGAAAAAACACTAGAGGTAAAAATTCATCCAGATCCGTATATTGACTTCATGCTTCAACCAACTCATCCAAAAGTCCGAACTGATGGAGGAAGGCGGGTAATATATTCAACACTCTCTCTCACGTCTAGTCTATTTTAGTCCTTAGACGTGAGATCGCTATAGACCGCAGAATCGTTTTATTTAATACTGCGTTGGCAGAGTCTTGAACTCAAGACCACCTAGCGATGGCTACAATCATTAGGGCGAGCCGATGCCAAAATTAAAGTTGAGTGCTTATCAACACTTGCATCACTCCTTTGTTTACGTTGGTTAATATCGGTGTCAGATGCTTACAAATCAGAAGACTGAGGAGCGTAGACGACAACAATGATGATGCATGTGATGTGCGATTGCACGCGTTTTTCCTCTTCACTTCTTACTTCAGACAAATCTGGAGACTTGCTTGTTAAGCTTTCCCAGTTGACCTATAAAAGGAAAACTCTCCCTCTTGAAGCCCTTCTGGATCAAGACAAGGAAGGAGAAGACAAGTTATCTGGCTTTGTCACTATCAGCGGGCCCGTGAATGTGATCTGAACGTGTAATTAATCTCTTCAACCAAATTAAGCAATGCATACCAAATTTCTTGACGCCTGCCAGCTGCGTACCTGTGAAATTGCAGAAAAGATGATGGTGAGCTAGACGCAGGACCAATATGTGGAGGCCTAAAATGTGTTGTTCCTATAAAGATCCTGAACTTTGTCATAAAGATAGTTGTGTGCTTGTATAAGGAAAATGTCTGTGCCCTAAAATGAAAGGGCAAATCATCTCCCATGCAAAAGAAAAATAAGAACAACACCAAGGTTGCACGAGTTTGAGTTCCCAAGCAGCAACGATGGTTTAATATTTTGTTAACACAACAATTTTTTTTCGAGAATGTTAACATAACAATTTTGACCTTACCAAATTTTCAGGGGAAACAATTCTGGATTTTGACCCATCAACTTCACTGGATTACTAAAAAAAATTGACCTGCTTTAAATTTGGTCTGAAATTAGTTTAAATCTGGCTCGAAATTGCAAACTTACAAATATTTCGGCGCCCACCGAAATCTCAGAAGTTTCGTCAAATTTTTTGTTGAAATTTTAGCTCTGTGCAACTCTAAACACTACAATTGATAACTTGTAACGGAAGGAACATGGGAAACTATGCAAACGCGAGGGGGGAAGCAGAGATCGCTGAACACGGTCACATACGAGATAACAATAAGATTGCACATATACTGATATACATGCATAACAAGACAATTTTATTACTTAATCTGCAGAAGAACACACAATTAACATTGCTGCTCGTACAATCTCCCAACCCTCACGAGTAAACTAACACAGCAGTACGAAATGGCAGAGCACTCCACGGCACGCACACAGTGCAGCGAACAGATTACCAAAGTAATTAAACGACCAAATCAACCAGCCGCCGGCCGGCGATACGTGTAGGTACGTCTAGAATCGGTTCATGAGGCCCTTGAACCACTTCTTCACGCCGCCTTCCTCCGCGCCGTGGTGGTGGTGGTGGTGCTGGCGGGGGCCGCCATGGCTGAAGCTCCTTCTCATGATCGCCTCGCTCAGCTTCCTAGCCAGTTCTTCCACCTCGTCGACCTCGTTGTCGCTGTTGTGCGCGCGGTGGTGGTGGAAACGTCGGAACAGCTTCATCTTCGGGCCTTCGTCCTTGTCCTGCTGGTGGCCGTCCTCCTCCGCGTCCTGTTCGTGGTGGTGACGAAGATGATGGCGGTGGTGGAAGCGCCCGAACAGGTTCATGTCCGTGCCTTCATCCTTGTCCTGCTCGTGGTCGTCGTGCTCCTCCCCGTCTTGCTCGTGTTGGTGGTGAAGATGGTGGCGATGGTGAAAGCGGATGCCGTGGCGGAACCTCCTCAACATCTCCACCTTCCACGCCTTCGCTGCCTCCTCCTCCTCCTCGCCTTGAACCAACTTCTCTGCGGCGTCGGTGTACGGGCGTGAGTCGGGGTCAGGCTCCGCGACAGCCTCCAGCTCCGCGTCCCTGGGCTCTTGCTCTTCCCCGCGGGCAAGCTCGGTGGGCACGACGACGTCGACGGCGGGATGGACGCGAGCCTCGCCCGGACCGGAAAACGAGCCGCGGTGGTGGGAGAGGCCGTGGTGGCGCGCCCACCAGAGGTGACGGTGGAGGTGGCAGGGGCGGCGGTGAGAGGGGAGCCGGAGCACGTCCTCGTCCACCGCGACGGCCGGGGTGGGCAAAGCCGGAAGGGTCACCTCAGCAACAGCAGCCTCCGCCTGATCATCTTGGCTGAGGAGGACGGAGTTGGATGAACCCTGGTCGTCGGAGATGGTCTCAAGGACGCGGCAGCTAGCGACGGCCAGGAGGGAGAGGAGGAGCACGGCGAGGGTGGCGAGGCGTGCCATTGTAGCAGGAGCAGAAGGTCTCGGGTGGTGGAGTGAGATGGGAGCGGACTGGGGCATTTGTAGTGGAGGGGATCAGGGGAATCGCACTGGAGTATTTGGTCAATGGCCGGTTGGCTTGAAAATAAAATTTCAGGATGCGAAGTGATAGGTTTTTGTTATCATGGCTCACCTAACAAGGTTAGCCCTTAATTAGCTGTAGGCGTTAGTTAACTATACTTATTATTTTTCAGTTTTGCTAAGTCTTGATCGATTGAGACCTTATATTGAGATCTGTATAGATTTTTTCAATTTTTTTTTCTTTCATGTTATGTTACTCGACTGAGATTTGATTAAATCTCAGTCGACTGAGACCTAGCCCTAAGTTATTATACGTATTCCATCATATATATATCGGTGCTGATGCTTCCCTCAATAAAAATGAATCGGTGACGCTATGCTACATGTGTATGAATATTTTCTTGCTTCCAAACGATGGAACATATATAATTAGATGTCGATATAGCAAAATAAATGGAAATTGTACTGCATGATTGCACCCTTCCGTCCGACGAGTCCATTGTCTACCGTCGAGACGAACCAGTATGTGTCGACCGGGTTCAATTGCGTAGGCAGTGACGTCAATCATCTCACCATCTCGAATAAACAAAATGAGGCGAAGATCGATGCTTACGTTGTGCTGGCAAGAATATATAGCTACGCTCTAGCTAAGCAAAGCTTAATTAACTACTACCGGGGTACGTACTAGGCTAACGCGCATGTGGCGTATGCCATTTTTGCGCCTGCATCTATGCGAACCTCGGTCCTAATCAAGCCGAAACTGCTCTGCATACGATTCATATTCATCGTACATCGGTACGACCAGACTGCTAATGCTATGACCCACAAACTGAATCATCAACGATTTGTCTCTAATCGTAGGTGTTGGACGGGGATTTCATCGTATGTATAGCAAGGTCGTAATCAAGCTGCTTTACACTAATCTACGTCGTTGAATCTTGAAAAATGCGCACCAGGCATCGCGGCATCCAATTCCACGCTTTGTGCACCGTTTAGAGCATCTCTAGCAGACCCTGCATAAGTGGTCAAACCCGTAAAAATTTTGCGTTTTACAGTTTTGGCCGAAAAAAGTGTCTAGAACAAAAACCGTGAAAGTGGTCTAACCCGTAAAAATTTTAAGGGCCACTGCAAATGCACACCCGAAACCCTTATCTTTGTAGGTTTGGAAGGCCGAATCTAGGGGGCCCCGTATACCGGTCAAATCTCGTCGGAGCAAACACGTCGTCGCGGAGTTCGCAGGAATCCGCCCTAAACTCGCCGGAATTCATCACCGCTCACCGGAAAAGGCCGCTAGGCGCCGCAATCGATCGCCGCCGGTTTGAATTGGACGAGCTCGAGATAGCCATGGCCTCCCATGACCTCACACGAGGCTGGGCGCGGCCGGCGCGGTGATGGGGTGCGGCCGATAGGGGCGGGACGCGGCCGATGGGCGACGGGGCGCGACTGACGGCGACGCGGGATGGCTCTGCAGCGATGGGCGCGGCCGATGGTGTTGGACGCGGGCGGCGTGGCAGCGCGCGGGCGGGGGAAGGAGCGGCAGCGGCCGGACTGGAGGAAAGGAGCTCTTTATTTCAGTTCTACAGTTTGCTTTACAGTATTTGTTCGCCCGCAGCTAAAATGAACCCTTAAAATGCACTTTTTTCAACCCGTATCCCAGTTTTGCAGTTTGCGATTTTAAGGGGTCTGCAAGAGACACTTCGGGAAGGATGCACCACACCATTCTAGGCCTGCCCATGTGCCGTTTCTTCTATTTCTTTTTTTCAAGTTTTTATTTGTATTATTCTTTTTTCATCCGTGAAAAGTAGGTTTTCTCTTCCCGCAAAAAAAAGTAGGTTTTCTCTTCCTTCTTTTCCTCTCTGTGTTCAGTTTTTCAATTTCTTTTTTTATTATATGTAAACTCGTTTTCAAGTACGCGATGAACATGGTTTTTTAATACATGATGATTACTTTATATATATGTTATGATTGTCTTCTGAATATACAACGAACATGAACATTCCATTATTTTTTTAATGCATTTTTTTGTTTTCCAAACTGAACTACTCCATCAATCCGAATATACTTGTCATCACATCAAAAGATACATCCCTTTTTATTTATTTTGATGACAAATATTTCCGTCCGAAGGTAGTAGCATTTTATAAACATGTGACATGATAACCAAATAAGGCCCAGTTCTTTTGGCCGATTCTCCCATAATCTTGAGAATCAATCCTCCACCCAGCTTCTCCCAGAATCTTGAACCCATATTTTTTTTACAATCCTAACTAGTTAGGATTCGAACAACTAGGATTGTACAAAAAATATGGATACATAATTCTGGAAGAAGCTGGGTGGAAGGTTGATTCTGAAGATTCTGGGAGAATTGCCCAAAAGAACTGGGCCTAAAGCAGGCTCGTAACGGACATGAGCACAGACCAGTTGCACCCCGCATGGGCTATTCGTCTCATATCCCTCTCGGCCTCTCGGCACTAAAGCGTAGAACATGGTGAGGACTATACCCTGGCCATATGTTGGGCCGCGCCGAGCTTCGGGCCAGGCCTACCAAAGCCCGACACAAAAAACCTAGGCCCGAGCTCATCCCAGCCTGGCCGTCAGACCTAAAACTCAGGCCCAAGCCCAGCCCATCATGTAAAACGCCCAGCCCGACCGTCGGGCTAAAAATATAGGCCTAGGCCCAGCTCATTGGCAAGATCGAGTCGGGCCGTCCGGGCCGGGCTGCCCATGGCCAGGTATAGCGAGGACTCTCTTGGCTCTGCCATGTGGGGTACCATAATGTTCTTAAACACTATCTATCGCTTATTGTAAGATATAGCACACACTTGCCTAGAGGAGCCTACCTGGGCTGGCAAAATACTGTGTGGTGGTTAGCGTGCTAGTTGCATGGTTTTCTTTGCTTTGTGTGTCAAAAAATTTCAAGATCCGGATTTTTGTCTGGTTTTCAATGATTTTGAGGGTTTGGGTTTTTCTTATGGTTTTTTGTTCTTACATTTTTGCATTTTTATATTTTCATGGTTCCCTTTTTGTTTCTATTTCTTGGAAATTAATTAACATTTTAAACATATTTTTTCCTGTTTTCTTCTTTTCTATAGAATATATAAACAATAATTCAACAAGAAACGAGTATTTTAAAATTGCTCATCTAATATTACATGAATTTCTTAAATCACATGAACATTTTTAATACATAAAGAATTTTCTAATTACATTTTTTTAAATGCAACAAACATTTTTTTTAATTACATGAAACTTTTAAAAAATGTTCAGGTACAAGCCTTGAAGATTGGATCGCAGCAAGAAACCATCACACAATTTTTGCTCATGAATTGAACTGATTCCCCTACACATACCAACCACATATCCCAGTGCACAGCGCATGCCAAATCACTCTTCATCTAGAACTGATTCAAATGTGCAGACCATATTGCCTTCAATCTGAACGTTCTCCAGATATATATCACTTGACAAACAATTAAAAGTACGGCCTGGAACAAACAATAAGAAGTTTCTGTGTTAATATATCTGCAATAGGTAGATCATGAATTAACAACGACAAGAGGCCCCAGTCCCCATAACTTCACAAAATGAAGCGGGCAACTCGTCTGTCAGAACTTGCATCTCGAGGAACCGCGCTTTGAGACCAGTGAAGGTGACACGAACACAATCAAAACCAGAAAGGCAAAAAAGCACTTACATTGAAACAACAGTTCATATATCAGAAAACTGAATCTCGGTTTCAGCAGACATAAGAAATTAAAAATACAGCACATAAATGAAATACCAAAGACAACTAAATCTCCGTGGAAATGCAACAGCAGCCCTGGCCATTCCAGGTCCACCAAACAACAAGATACATTATAGGACAGATTAAGAACAAGAACATAACCATTCATGTACTGCCTCAAATAAAAGTTGGCATACCGAATATATAGAGAAATAACAGAGACCAGAATCCAGATTTTAAAATATTCATAGTAGTTCCAATATATATATAACACTACACAAACACAGGCAGACTACTGTTGTATACATCACTCAAGCACCAACAGGTACATGCCGTATCTATATATAACGATCAGGTATCCATGATTAACAGAGAAGTTGACTGAATAGCTAGCAGCATAAAGTAAGGTACATGACTGCAATCAAGCACCATCAGCTCATTACAACTTACCCAGATTACTGTTGCTCATATTCTCCACTATCATCATCAGAAACATGGACAATTATGAGGCTTCAATACACAAATATTCAGTGCCCATCCGTCAATGACTCCGAGAACAAAGGAACATATGGAAGATAAGGGCACCTTGAATTCCGTCCAAGATCACATAAAAAACGCAGCTCTTTAGAATCCATTTCGTATGAAAATAATTTCATCTGCCAAAAGATCCCTGATGCAGATTCTACAAATATGAATATCACATTGTCTTCTGGGTGGGCTGAGATAACACCGTAATGTTCCCTGGCACTTGAATACTCTACTCCGAACAGTTGCAAGTAACTGACTTTGAGCTTCAATGTCCAACAATTTTCACTAATAGAATCTTCAAGAACCCAGATTGACAGTTCAGAAGAACCATGGTCTGTGAGATACAATTGTCCTCGTGATACATACACATTAGGAACACCACGAGCACCAGGTGAAGTAGGGATAGGAATGATCCTACAATTACCCTCCAGGTCGACGGCTGCAACTGAATTATTATCAGAACGTAAATACAGCACTCCGTTGAAAAATGCACCACCTGATAAGCAGAGTATCTCAATTGGATCGTCCCAAACAATTTGATGTGTCCAACCTCCCGCTTTGGAAGAGTAGATCCACACCTCTTCGATGTGATAATCATACTTATTATTCAGATTCAAAGCCACGGCAGTTACCAACTCGAACACATGGAAGTGGGAGGAGACGGCCGGGTCGAATCCCAGGCGAGCATCGTTCACAAACCAGGAATACTCGGTGGCGGGCACGGATACCCATCTCTTAGTAGCAGGATTGCACACCACGTACTCCAATGTCCCAGGGTCATCCCACGCCTTGGGGACAGTCCGGCGTCGGCAGAGGAGGAGGCCGCTGCAGCAATCCAAGATGTCGAGCTCCTCGCATTCAGGTAGGAACGAGAGTGAGGCGTCAAGAGGGCACCAGTTCCCCGAGACGCTTTGGTAAACATGAGGAAACCGTGGATCGCGGCCTATGCCGCAGATTTTGTAGAAGAAGCCGGCGAGGGTCGACCGGGGAAGCTTCTCGCGGTGGTCGGGGTGGGAGATGAGGTCCCGCCAGCGCGTGGAGACGCACTTGCAGCAGCAGGTGGACTTGTAGGGCACGCGCGAGATGATCTCGACCAGGAGGTCGTCGGGGAGCTTGATCGTCGGATCGCTCGTGAGGGCCGCCTCCATGGATCCCGTCGCCATCTCTGGGGACGCAACGAGCGTCTAATCTGCAGATCGGGGCGGAGGTTAGAACTATACTACGTCCTAGCAGTGAGGGGAGAGTGAGGGAAAAGACGACCTACCAGATGCGTGGCGCGCGGAAAACAGGCTTCTGGGGGCGCGACTGAGGCCTTTTTTTGGCGCCGGCGCGGCAAAATCGCCTGGGAGGGCCTGTTGGGGGCGCGGCTGGAGATGCCCTTAGGGATAAGCGGCGAGAGCGCCGACGCTGGGTGCTCCCATCCGCGCCAGCGAGTGGGTCGCTGCGAGCCGGTGAGGGTTTGGTTTGGTGCGGGGCGAAGAGATGGATGGACGACGGATGCTGCGGAAGTTCGTTTTTTTATAGTTATCTTTGCTTATTAATGGGCTGTATCTCTACTCCTAATCTCTACTCCTAATGACATAGTTCGTACGTAGTTGGTTCGTCCTCCCATCCCACCTCTCAATCGATAAGCCTCGTCATCCCCTCGTTACCCCCTCCACCAATTTTCTTTTGAACCGAATCGCACCGATCTTTACTAGTTTTTTCTCCATCATCTATCCCACGTCCCAGCCCTCCCAAGTACGCTCACCCTGATTGATCTCAATAAACGGCAAGATATCATTTTACTTCCCACAAATCTCAATAGAATCAAAACTTTAAATCACAACAAAATCAAAGCTTTTCATGCCACGGATTCCCTCCCGTTCCTTCACCAGCATATCTCAAACGAATCAAATTATCTCAATCAGTAGAGTAAATCAGGAGTACATCACGTACGTATTCTCAGAAAAAAAATCGGGACGTGGTCCCCTCGATCGTCCTGTATATACTCCTTCAAGATCGCTCATGATAGTCTTGGAATATGAAGGGCTTGTGAGCCAAAATCTTTTCGATCTGATGATGCTACTGTATATACTCCGTGTTGTCTATGGATTTCTCAAGCATGGGTCGTGCTACTGCTGATGCACTCCTAATGACACAGTTCGTACGTCGTTGGTTCGTTCGTCCTCCCATCCCACCTCTCAATCGATAAGCCTCGTCATCCCCTCGTTACCCCCTCCACCGATTTTCTTTTGAACCGAATCCCACCTATCTTTTCTGGTTTTTTCTCCATCATCTACCCCCTCCCGAGTACGCTCACCCTGATTGATCTCACCAAACGGCAAGGTATCCTTTTCCTTCCCACAAATCTCAATAGAACTAAACCTCCAAAATCACAACAAAATCAAAGCTTTTCATGCTATGGATTCCCTCCCGTTCCTTCCCCAGCATATCTAAAACGAATCAAATTATCTCAATCAATAGAGTAAATCAGGAGTACATCACGTGCGTATTCCTAGAAAAAAAATCGGGACATGGTCCCCTCAATCTTCTTGTATACACTCCTTCCAGATCGCTCATGATAGTCTTGGAACATGAAGGGCACCAGCTTGTGAGCCAAAATCTTTTTGATATGATGCTGCTAGTGTATATACTCTGTGTTGTCTATGGATTTCTCAAGCATGGGTCGTGCGGCTGCTGATGCACTCCTAATGACACAGCTCGTATGTCGTTGGTTCGTTCGTCCTCCCATCCCACCTCTCAATCGATAAGCCTCGTCATCCCCTCGTTACCCCTCCACTGATTTTCTTTTGAACCGAATCCCACTGATTTTTTTTTCTGGTTTTTTCTCCATAATTTATCCTACGTCCCAGCCCTCCCGAGTACGCTCACCCTGATTGATCTCACTAAACGGGAAGGTGTCCTTTTCCTTCCCACAAATCTCAATAGAATCAAACCTTTCCAAAATCACAACAAAATCCAAGCTTTTCATGCCACGGATTCCCTCCCGTTCCTTCACCAGCATATCTCAAACGAATCAAATTATCTCAATCAATATAGTAAATCAGGAGTACATCACCTATGTATTCCCAGAAAAAATTCAAGATGTGATCCCCTCAATCTTCCTGTATATACTCCTTCCAGATCGCTCATGATAGTCTTGGAACATGAAGGGCACCTGCTTGTGAGCCAAAATCTTTTTGATTTGATGCTGCTACTGTATATACTCCGTGTTGTCTATGGATTTCTCAAGCATGGGTCGTGCTGCTGCTGATGCACTCCTAATGACACACTTCGTACGTCGTTGGTTCGTTCGTCCTCCCATCCCACCTCTCAATCGATAAGGCTCATCATCCCCTCGTTACCCCCTCCACCAATTTTCTTTTTAACCGAATCCCACCGATCTTTTCTGGTTTTTTCTCCATCATCTATCCCACGTCCCAGCCCTCCCGAGTACGCTCACCCTGATTGATCTCACCAAACGGCAAGGTATCCTTTTCCTTCCCACAAATCTCAATAGAATCAAACCTTTCCAAAATCACAACAAAATCAAAGCTTTTCATGCCATGGATTCCCTCCCGTTCCTTCCCCAGCATATCTCAAATGAATCAAATTATCTCAATCAATAGAGTAAATCAGGAGTACATCACGTACGTATTCCCAGAAAAAAAAATTGGGACATGATCCCCTCAATCTTCCTGTATATACTCCTTCCAGATCGCTCATGATAGTCTTGGAACATGAAGGGCACCAGCTTGTGAGCAAAAATCTTTTTGATTTGATGCTGCTATTGTATATACTCCGTGTTGTGTTTGGATTTCTCAAGCATGGGTCGTTCTGCTGCTAATGCACTCCTAATGACACGGTTCGTACGTTGTTGGTTCATTTGTCCTCCCATCCCACCTCTCAATCGGTAAGCCTCGTCATCCCCTCGTTACCCCCTCCACCGATTTTCTTTTGAACCGAATCTGTAAGTGCATCTAGTGCCACCCCTAGTTGGTTTTGGAGTATTGACGGCAAAGTTGGTTGAGGGACTAATGCGTCTGTGAGAATTGCAGGATAACGCAGGTAGTGTCCCTCATTGATTCGGTTTACCTACCGGAGATGACCCCTAAAAATGTATGAGGACATTGAAGACAATGGTAGTATGAGAAGATATTCATATTGAAGTCTATGACTCGAGAAGACATTGCGTGAAGCCTTTGGAGCGCGAAGACTGTGTGTTTTCGTTGTTTCCGTTTCTTCTTTGTTGAGTCATAGGAACCACCGTACTGTTAAGTGGGGTCCAAGTGAACTAAGTCGAGTGATCAAGTGATGCTCAACCCAAATCCTATGTCTTGAGCGAAGACAATGAGAGCAAATCTTATCTAGAGCTGGATGAGTCAGCTTTGCTTGTAGCCCAAGTAAAGTTGCAGCGTGTGTTTGAATTCGACCGTTGGAACACGTGTCGGTTCCTTAGTGACCAGGGTCATTTTGGACAAATCAAGTCGGGTTGCCTAGTGGCTATAAATAGCCCACCCCTACACCATAAATTGGTGGCTGCTCGGAGTTTGTGCACGGCTTTTGTCATTTGAGAGAAACCCACCTCAAGCATTTGAGAGAGAAATCCTTGCGAGGACAAAGCCCAAACACCCGAGCCAAAGAGTGTTAGGCATCATGAAGTCTTTACATGCATGTGACACGAAGACTTATTACACTTGAGGACTGTGAATCCTCCGGCCGGTTAGGCGTCGCGTTCGAGCATCCAAGAGTCATTGTGGATTGCCGGTGAACGAAGTCTGTGAAGGTTTGGAAGTCTTCCTTGAAGACTTACCGAGTGATTGGGCGAGGACTGGGTGTCCTTAGCTCAAGGGAATAAGGTGAAGACACGGTCTTCGAGTTAAATCTCAGCCTCCCTAACCGGACGCACAGTTGTCACAAAGAATCAAACTGGTCCAACAAATCTGTGTCTTCAACAAGCAATGGTTTTATCCTTCCAACCTTACTTAAGTTTGTCTTCATGAAGTCATTGCTTATCTGTTCATCTGTTTGACTTCATTGCTTGACTACTGTTGTTGATTGGCTTCATACTATCTTCCATCTTGATCCTTACTGCCTAACTGCTATTAGTCATGTACTCTCATATCATTACATACTTGACTATGGCTTGTTTAGGTTAGTTTATCTTCCGCTGCATATCAATTAGGTTGTTTCTGGTGTTTGTCTTCGAAACTTCCAAGTTTTGAAGACTTTCATAAAAATCGCCTATTCACCCCCCCCTTAGTCGATACTAGCACTTTCAATTGGTATCAGAGCAAGGTACTCCCTTGTTCTGTGTGATTCGGTTTAACCACCTGGAGTTTCAGCTATGTCGACTGCATGATTGAGGAACATATCATGTCCCACCTTTGACGGTCATGAGTATCCCCGATGGAAGGCCATGATGAAGAAGCTGCTCATGTCCAAGGATAGCGAATTGTGGACCGTCACTGAGATTGGACTCACTGATCTATGCAAAATGGCAAAGGCTGATGACATTCGCAAGTATACGCTACTGTACCTCACAGCGAAGGATGTAATCTGCTGTCATTTGTCCAGAAATCAGTTCAAGAATGTTATGCACCTCAATCACGCGAAGCTAATCTGGGACCGGCTATCTGATGTATACGAAGGTCATCGCACTCATCATGATTAGCCGTTTGAAGACTACAAGGAATCTCTCAAGAAAATGACTTTTTCACCTGAACCATCATCATCCTCGTCATGCCACATGGCAAGGGGTGATAAGGTAACTGAAAGCTATCTCTCTGAAACAAGTGATGATGAACCAGGTGATGAATTTGGGCCCAGTTATAATAAACTTGCTTCCCTTGCCACTAAACAACAAAGAATTTTAGAAAAGGTTCAAGACATGCTTAGTAAGAGCGATGATATGTTGGGTGCTGAAATGGATCAGTCAAAAGCTTTGGCTGATAGTCTTCAGAGACTCCGTGCTAAGTTTGACGCCCTTCAAGATCAACATATTGCTCTCCTATCTGATCATGAGAAGCTTTCTTCTGAATGTCTTCAAAGAAAGCTAGACCTTGAAAAGATAAGAGTGGATTATGAAGATCTTCAGAAGGAGCGACATTCACTTCGCACTCAACAGATCAGTTCCGCTCAGGAAGGATTTGAACCACCATGTCTAAAATGCATTGAGCGTGATAACGCTACATCTGTTAATGAATGTTCCACTGCTGCTACTATTTCATTGTCTTCACCTACTGATGTGGTCACTAACCCCTCTGCGGAGGATACCACCGCTTTATTCTTGATGAAAATGCTATGTTGAAGACATTGCTTGAAACAGGATGTACAAAAGTTTGAAGGGACATCAGACTCTCTGCGATGTCCTCAAAAAGCAGATTCTAAACCGAAACCCTAGGAAAGAGGGTGTTGGGTTTGAGAGGAAAATGAACGTTGATGGCTCATACTGGAAGCCTGAGCAGTACCCCAAAACCAGATGGGTTGCTGCAAAGGAACCTTCACACTAGTAGAAAAAGGGTCATACGTGAAGCCCAATAGTGCCGGTTTGTATTAGAGCCGGCACTAATGTGTACGATAGCACCGTTTCGTGGCGGCGATCAATAGCACCGGTTCGTGGCTAACCTTTAGTACCGGTTCATGCCACGAACTGGTACTAAAAGGGATGTGTCAGCCTGCGGTCAAGGTATGGCCCCACCATCACCATTTAGTGCCGGTTCGTACCACGAACCTGTACTAATGAGGTTATGGCAAGCTATGTTTAGTCCCACCTCGCCAAGAGAGAGGGAGTAAGAGCGGTTTATAAGCCCTGAGTGTAGAGACAATGAAGAAGAGGCTCGGTGCTCACGTTGCTTAGCTTCAATCCTTTGGGAATACGGTAGATTGCAGAGCTACGCGATGCAGTTTTTACTATCCCAAAAGGGTTGAAGCAAATTAACGAGCATTGCACCTCTTTTTTATTTTTAATAACTTATTACAACTCCGGACTTCTTCTTCTTTATTTTTAATAACTTATTACAACTCCGGACTTCTTCTGTTATGGCAAAAGGAAGGAGGAGAAGAAGAAGGAGGAGGAGGAGAAGAAGAAGAAGAAGAGGAAGAGGAAGAAGGAGAAGAGGAAGAAGAAGGAGAAGAAGAGAAGAAGAGGAGGAGGAAGAGGAAGAAGAAGAAGAAGGAGGATGAGGAGAAGAAGAAGAAGAAGAAGAGGAAGAGGAAGAAGAAGAAGAATAAGAAGAGGAAGAGGAAGAAGAAGGAGAAGAAGAAGAAGAAGAAGAGGAGGAGAAGAAGGAGGAGGAAGAAGAAGGAGAAGAAGAAGAATAAGAAGAGGAAGAAGAAGGAGAAGAAGAAGAAGAATAAGAAGAGGAAGAGGAAGAAGAAGGAGAAGAAGAAGAAGAAGAAGAAGAAGAAGAAGAAGAAGAAGAAGAAGAAGAAGAAGAAGAAGAAGAGAAGAAGAAGGAGGAGGAAGAAGAAGGAGAAGAAGAAGAATAAGAAGAGGAGGAAGAAGGGTTGAAGCAAATTAACGAGCATTGCACCTCTTTTTTATTTTTAATAACTTCGGACTTCTTCTTTTTTATTTTTAATAACTTATTACAACTCCGGACTTCTTCTGTTATGGCAAAAGGAAGGAGGAGAAGAAGAAGAAGGAGGAGGAGGAGGAGGAGAAGAAGAAGAGGAAGAGGAAGAAGGAGAAGAGGAAGAAGAAGGAGAAGAAGAGAAGAAGAGGAGGAGGAAGAGGAAGAAGAAGAAGAAGGAGGATGAGGAGAAGAAGAAGAAGAAGAAGAAGAAGAGGAAGAGGAAGAAGAAGAAGAATAAGAAGAGGAAGAGGAAGAAGAAGGAGAAGAAGAAGAAGAAGAAGAGGAGGAGAAGAAGGAGAAGAAGAAGAATAAGAAGAGGAAGAAGAAGGAGAAGAAGAAGAAGAATAAGAAGAGGAAGAGGAAGAAGAAGGAGAAGAAGAAGAAGAAGAAGAAGAAGAAGAAGAAGAGAAGAAGGAGGAGGAAGAAGAAGGAGAAGAAGAAGAATAAGAAGAGGAAGAGGAAGAAGGGTTGAAGCAAATTAACGAGCATTGCACCTCTTTTTTATTTTTAATAACTTATTACAGCTCCGGACTTCTTCTTTTTATTTTAATAACTTATTACAACTCCGGACTTCTTACATTATGGCAAAAGGAAGGAGGAGAAGAAGAAGAAGGAGGAGGAGAAGAAGAAGAAGAAGAAGAGGAAGAGGAAGAAGGAGAAGAGGAAGAAGAAGGAGAAGAAGAGAAGAAGAAGAGGAGGAAGAGGAAGAAGAAAATAAATAATGCGGAAAAGAAAAAACTAATATAAAGCAAAAATATTCACAAAGAAACTAAATCTGGCAAAAAACTACTCGAAATAAATAGAAGATAAAAATAAAGCAGAAAATAAATAACTATATAAAAATTACTCAAAAATAAATAGAAGAAAATAAATAATGCGGAAAAGAAAAAAACTAATATAAAGCAAAAATATTCACAAAGAAACTAAATACGGCAAAAAACTACTCAGAAATAAATAGAAGAAAAATAAAGCAGAAAATTAAAAAAAAATGTTTGGGCTGCCTGTGAACCTTGGGGCGCTGCCCGTGAGCC
>JAHHZJ010001370.1:0-33004 GCA_021437245.1 Aegilops speltoides
CATATGATCTAGACTTTGAGCTTCTCTCCTTGCTTCTACTCTTGTAGAATTTGTTGAAGTTCTTCACCATTAGGCTTATCTCTTCATTGGAAACTAGCTTGTCACTTGAGGTTGTGGGAGCTTCAAGCTGCAGCTTTTAAGCACCACTTGACTTGTTGTGAAGCTCTTCCTTGTCTTTAAGTGTCATCTCATGAGCAACAATTCTTCCAATGACTTGGTAGGCTTGAGATCTTTGTAGTTTGGCATCATTTGGATCAAAGTGCACGGTGTCATACTTTCCATCAAAGCTCGAGAATCTTCTTGATGATGAATCGATTCGGTCATTTCTTTGCTTCCTAAGCCTGCCATCTCATTGGTAATGAGAGCAAGCCTAGAATACATTTCAGCGACTCCTTCACCTTCCTTCATCTTGAACTTGTCAAGTGACCTTGAAGAACATCTAGCTTTGATTCCTTCACGGACTCGGTACCTTCATGCATTTCGACCAAAGTATCCCAAATCTCTTTTGCATTCTCAAGGCGGTGATCTTGTTGAACTCCTCGGGACACAAAGCATTGAAGAGAATGTCACAAGCTTGAGCATTGTTACGTAACATCCCAACTCATCCTTGATAGCCGCGATCGGAACTTTTCCTTCCTCGAAGAACTCACCTTGCAAGCCAACACAAATAATGCCCCATGCGGCGGGGTTATGTCAAGAATATGCATTTTCATTTTGTGCTTCCAACTAGCAAAATTTGAACCATCAAAGTAAGGACCTCTCTGAAATTACCCTCACTAGGCTAATACTCTCCTAGGTTGTGAAACCAAGCTTATGGAGTCAATGCAATGAAACCAATCAATGGAGACCAAAGCTACGATACCACTTGGTAAATCGGACTAACAAAGATTGTATTTTCGGTCCCACGAAAATCCCAACGTTCTAAGATTTGAACTTTCGGTCTCACCGAGTTGTCAACCGTCGCAAAGATTGGTCAAATGTGTTTCGGTTGGAATTTGTGTGGAGGCTATAAATACCCTCCACCTCCTCTTCATTGAGAGAGCCATCGAAAGAACTACCACTCCTACCTTACATTTACAGAAGAAAACTACCTACCCTTGTGTTGAGATCAAGTTGCTCCACTCCCACCATATGAAACTTGATTTCTAGCCTTCCCAAGTTGCTTTCCACTCAATCCTTTCTTCCACCACAGCCAAATCGGTGAGGAGAGTTGAGTGTTGGGGAGATTATCATTTGAAGCACAAGAGCAAGGAGTTCATCATCACCAACACCATCTATTACCTTTTGGAGGTGGTGCCTCCTAGATTGGTTAGGTGTGGCTTGGGAGCCTCCGTCAAGATGTGGAGTTGAACCAAGAAGTTTGTAAGGGCAAGGAGATCGCCTACTTCGTGAAGATCTACCCGAGTAAGGCTAGTCCTCTGTGGGCGTGGCCATGATGGCATAGACAAGGTTGCTTCTTCGTGGACCCTTGTGGGTGGAGCCCTCCGTGGACTCTGGCCGTTACCCTCCGTGGGTTGAAGTCTCCATCAGCGTGGATTGGCGATAGCACCACCTATCGGAACCAGAGAAAAATCTCCGTGTCTCCAAATTGCGTTTGCTCTTCTCCACCTCTTATTTACTATATGTGCAATTTACTTTCTGCCATAACTCTAGAATTGCATGTGTAGGGTGATACTTGACTTGGTCATCATTGTGAACTTGCTAAAACCTACTCTAATCAAAAGGCTAAACTTTTAAGTTGTCAAGTAGTCTAATCACCCCCCTCTAGACATACTTCGATCCTACAGGCCGTGGATGCCCAGCGGGAGAATCGGGGTTCACTGGTTCTTTTTGTTGCCTGTGAGAATAACGGGGGTGTGGGTGAGTGGAGTGGAGGGATGGCCAGGCCGCGTGGGAGTAGTATGGAGAAGGTGAGGCATCATGGCAACCGTGGCAGCGGGCGGGAGGCGAGGCACACGGCCAGGGCTGCTTTGGGGTGGAAAGAAGACCAAAGGTTGAAGAAGCACTATGGCCATTTGATGGACATCATATGGTCAATGGAGCTAGAATCATTCATATTGACTAAGTTGACAAAGCCCTCTATCCCCATCAACTTAGTAGGCCCAAAGTCAGCTTCCCACCAAGGTGAGTCCCACCTAGCGGGGTATTCATTTTTGTGCGTAATAAAGAGGCACTTCCGGTGTGGAGTGGCAGTGAGAACGGTTTTTCGAATCGGTGGCCCGTCCGGTGGGTACCAGCAGTCGGAAACATTTTTTTCGAAATAAGGTGGCCCGTCGGTGGCTCCCTGCTGTCGGTGGAGGAATAAATATTTTGCCGTAATAAGGAGGCACTTCCTTGCGGTCGCGTGGACCCTGTCGCCTCTCCACATCGATTACTCTTGATGGAAGTCGATTGTTGACCACATTGACCCACGCCCTGCGAGAGCACGAGGGTGGTGGGCGCAATGACGCCTAGGAAGGGACGCGAGCCGGGGAAGATCTGTGATGGAAGCCCACGGAGAGAGTATGAGGTCACTGTTTTGTCGGTGTACTAAAGTAGGGTACCTTAGTACCCGAACTTGTCTGCAGACGGTTCAACCCCGGCAAGGCTCGCGGGCGCCATAAAACCCTCCGTCATTTTCACTTACTGCCATTCAACAACAAAGTGTCGACCAAGTAGGCAAAAGCCCCGGCAAGAAGAGCTGGGAAGAAGCAGGCACCCGACAAGAGGAGCTTCGGAAGGCCAACTCAAAGCGCTTCGGAAGACTTCGCGCGGACGCCCAGGCGTCGACGCAAAGACCTGCGACAAACAAGCTTCGGCACAACAGAAGAGGCGCTGACAAAGCTTGCTGCTGCAAGGCACCACACTACACCAGGGCTCGAGCGCATCAACGGCGTGTGTCACGGGCCATCCCGAGAGCACGTGGCGGTATGTGCAATATGCGGTCTTGCAGGTAACATGGGAAGCGACAAGAGGCCATCATGGCGAGCAGTGGCGCCCCTAACAGTCGTTTCCTTGCCTTTGTTAGGGCAGGACGGACGAGCATTAAATGCCCTTGTCCACTACCGTCGAGTTAGGTAGGGGACCTTTGTTGAACCTTGTTGTACCAACCTGCGTTTTTACTCTTTTACCCCCTCTTCCTACTGCGCCACTGTCGGGTGCCCCTTGAGACTATAAAAGGCCCATGCATGCATAGAAAGGTTGGTCCATTCAACACATCCAGCACCACTATCGCTTCATGACAAAACAAATCTAGAAACACAAAGCAGCGGTAGGAGTTTTATCTCTCGGAGAGCTCCAGCTAGGTAAAATCCCAGCGTGTGACCTCGATCTGCTCTTCGATGCGACCCTTCTACCCTAACCAGACGGGCCCCCCTTCCCATAGGTGCTCGTCCTTGCCTGACGACATCTTTAGCGCGCCCGGTAAGAGGCGTCGAGGTCGTCTCGGTCGATCGATCTCAGCGCGCCTATCATTTGTCCTCGTCAACATGCCACGAAGAAGAAGCTTGAGTAGGCGCTCCGTCTGCGGCTCACAGCCACGCGAATAAGCAGAAGTAGAGGCGTAGGCGCCCGGCGGAGGAAGCGAAGCGCGATGGCGGCACTCACGTCATCACGAGGTCAAAGACAAAGGCTCCATAAGCTTGACATCTGGATATCCACGGCGCCCCTCTCGGGAGGTGCAAGATCAACAACGCGCGGTGCCCCTAACACCGTGCTCGGCGATTAAGAACAAAAGAGCCAACTGGTGGGTCACAGGCGTTCAAGACAAGCGTGCGCGCCCGGCATCTTGCCCAGTGAAGTACAATCGCCCGAGTGTCTCCTTCAATCGGTCGGGAAGTCGAGCACATCCGTTCCTCGCGCGCTTCGTCGCACGCCACCCAAAGCTGCGGAGGAAGCTGGCGAAACCCGGCTGCTCCTAGATACCCTTCGGCGCCACACAAGATTGTGGCGGAGGATGACCATTTATAGCCTCATCGGCCGCCAGCGGCGGTAAGCCCAGCAACCGGCGCGCCAGAAGCCCCGGCAAAGCGCGTGGCGCAAACCGGCATAAAAAAGACCAGGGGTGCCACTTCCATACACTCCCATGCGCGAAACCAAGATCGCCCGACTTCGCCGGGTCAACCCAGCAGCGCTCCACTGCGTCGTCGGACCCATGAACTTCGCCCGCAATCAGCGCCAAGTTCTTCAAACGACAACCGAAGCGCCCGCTTTCGCGCCAGCGTCGGAGAAAACCAGCGCCCGATCGACCAGCGCCTGGAGCCGCTAGCCGATATACAGCGCCCGGAAAGACGAGCGAACTGCCGTGCAGCGGTAGATTGCCCTGCGTTCACTAAGTGAGCTGCGGCAAGTCCGGTGGCCCGATACCAAGAACTCAAGCGGACTTGCCAAGAAATGCGATGGCGAGATACACCGTCGGAGTTCCTCGGCGTCTACACCATCCGCGATGCTGGCGGGCAAGGCGTGGACGAAGATCCTCGCCTACTTCTTCCCCTGTACTCAAGCCCAATGTCAGGATCTTGGCGATGCACTTGCGGACGGCTCCATCTCTTCATGGGCGGACCTATGTCACCAGTTGTCGGCGCCTTCACGGTGACCACAAACCCCATAGCGAGAGAAGCGATCTGCATCTACTACGCCCGGAAGGAAGGAGAGCCCCTGCGCAAGTACATCTGAGATTCAGCGGTGCGGCGTAACATCTGAACGTCCACCGCTTGCGGTTATCAGATGCATTCCATCGAGCGTCGCAACCGCGAGAATGAGGAGGAGATGGCGATGTGCAAGATCGAAGATGTCGTGAGCTTTATGCTCTAAGCGGAAACAAATGTGCCGCAGGCTGATGAGGGAGGAAAATCCCGAATCGTGGGGCGAAAGGATCGGCAGCGAAGAGGACACCTCCGGCGAGGAAACTGGAAGCGGAACAACGAAGAAAGGCCAAGGATGTGCTGGTCGTTGAGCGGTCCGGCAACGCCCGGTTCCAAGCAAAGGCCAGCCAGCGACTTCTGGCGAGAGGCTGTGGTGGCGCCGACAAGCGGAGCAACTCCGGCAACCAATATTGCAAGATCCATCGGACCAAGGGCCATGATCTCCAAGCACTGCAAGAAAGTCGGAGAGCGGATCGCGAACTCTGAGAGGGCTGAATCTGGCCCGCGACAGGAAGGCCGAGAGGGTGGCGGAGGATCCGTGCAAGCTTCCCGCCGGAGGCGCCGCAACAAGCCAAACAGCGGCAAGAGATGAACCTCCAGCGGCCGTGACAAGGATGAAGAAGAAGATGAGGGCGATGAGATGGGCGAAAGATGAGACCGGCGACCAAAAAGAGTTTGAAAACGCGGAGGTTTTGTGCGATTGCGGTGCTTCTACGCACACCTCGCGCCACGTCAGCTCAAGCAGTGGAGAGCGTGAGGTGAGCCTAGCGGAACCATCGGTCGAGCGCGGAAGCCTGAAGTGGTCCAGCCGCCCATCCGTCTTTGGCGTTGAAGATCACCACGATAGCATTACTGCGGTCGGGTGCTTACCGATGTTGGTTTCACCAACCATCCGCAACCTCAAGGTCACAAAGATGTTGATTGGCGGGCGGGGCCAGCCTGAATCTCATCTCCTCGCATGGTGCTCAAGCTCCGAGATCGACGGCAATGAGCTCGAAGCGGGCTGGTACCTTCAAGGGATAAATCCGGGAAGGAGCAAGCCCAAGGGGAATATCCTGCTTGCCGGTAACCTTTGGCAGCGAGCTGAATTCGAGGATGGAAAGTCACGTTCGGCGTTGCTGATTTCCCATTGCCCTACAATGGGATACTCGGCCGTCAAGCGCTCGCCAAGTTCATGGCAGCCTCACACTATGCTTACTAGCGTGCTCAAGATGCTGGTCGATAAGTGTCATTTTCTGTCCAAAGCGACAAGAAGGATGCACTTATCTTGCGCTGACAAGATCTCACCGAGAGGCGACAGCTGTGCGAGCACAAGCCACTTGTCGCTGAAGCTCCACAGGGGAAGAAGAAACCCGTCCGGCAAGAATAGCTCACGGTGCCACTCCGTATGCGCCTCTTGGGCCTGGCGCTACCGTCGAGGAGGCAGCGCCATCGAGCTCCACAAGCAAGTAGAGCAAGGAAGCGGTCGAGTTTCAAACTTTTGAGTCGTATTCCTTGGAAGGCCGTACCTTGTATGGGAAACTTGTGCGCTGAAGGGATCGAATCGTGGCTAAGTTGCGCCCTTAATCATTTGAGTCCGCTCAACAATGAAGGTCTTGCCGCAACTAACTGACTGACGTTCATCGCCCGGGCACCGTACCGCCGATGGGCTGCTTATGTTCCGCTTTTCGGTGAGTGTGCTGCTTGCAGCGAGTTCCCTAAAAGTGTGAGGTGAAAACATACAAGGGAGAGAGTCGAGGAAGAAGTGCAATCTTGCGAACACGGAAAGCGAAAAAAGCTAAGTTGCCGAAGTTTGAGTCACGAGCACCATCAGTTTTAATTTTTATGTTATGTTCCTTGAGCGTCCGTGCCTTGTATGGAAACCCGTGCAGCGGAAGGAGCGACTAAATGGCTAAGTTAAGCCCTTGATTTGTTCGAGTCCGCTCAGACAATAAAAGTGCTTATTTAGGCAACTAGCCCGACAAGGTTTCTAAAGGAACTACACCGCCATCGGACTGGCGATGTTCCCTTTTCGGCAAGTGTGTATGCACCGACAAGGGGTGCGGACGGAGTAAAGGATATAACATAGCGAGCCTTGCCGTGTGGGGCGTGCTTTGTATGAAAAACACGTGTCGCGGAGGAACCAGCTCGGCGACTACGTTGCGCCCTTGATTTGTTTCGAGTCCGCTCGAACAATGAAGCCTTGCGCAACTAGCCCGACAAGGTTTCTTGCGGAACCTACACCGCCGACGAGCTGCTGATGTTCGCACCTCAGCACAGTGTGTATGCACCCGGCAAGTTCCCTAAAGCGTGGGGTAAAAACATACAAAGAATGTACTGGCAGTGAGCGTAGCCGAGATAAGATACATTACAAAATAACTTATTCAGTAGCTACCTAAGTTGTTCTCCGGCGGAAATAGCAGCAACAAGGAAAAAACAGAAAAGCGCACGGCTTTTGAGCCGGCAAACCAGCGTTACTTGGGGACTGCGAGCATCAAGGTCCCTCATGGCGAGCCAAGGTCGCCGAGGATGCGAGCCAAGGCAGAGCAAAAGACAAGGCGCGAGGCTCACGTGTCCCGACAAGCGAGAAGCTTCAGGGGCTGTGATATCGAGATAAGTTTTTCATCCCTCATCATGCATCCTCTTATGAATTTGGGGAATGCGAGGCGCGTCCTTAAGCAGGCGTGCCTTGTATATAAAAACCGGTAGAGGAGGGCGAATCGCGGCCAAGTTAAGCCCTTGATTTGTTTAAGTCCAGCTCAACAATACAAGCGGCTGCGCAACTGACCCGACAAGGTTTCTTGCGGAAGCAGCACCGCCAGTAATCAAATGTTAACTTCTGGCAGGCAAGTTCCTCAGGCGTGGGATGGAAACATACAAGGCCGAGAATCAAGTAAAGGACATAATCCGACAAGCATTCCCCTTTTTAAAAACATCCCATTTTAATTACAAGTCCATAGAGGATGAAAAACACGAAGAGAGGATTACAAGTTTTAAATGCAGCTAAGGCCAGAAAGCACAAATTAAAAAAGATAAGATGCCGTAATCCTTTTAGCTGTTTCTCTTAGGGAGGTAGGTCGAGGAGCCCCGGCAAGAAAGTTTGCAGGGGGAGGGCAAGGCGCCTAGGTGAGCTACGGGTGCAGAGACACCTGAAGACACCACCCAGGCGGCCAGAGGCAAGCGGGCGGAGGCACGGAGGCGAGCTTCGAAAGGCAGGCGGGACGTCGGCCTGTTCGAGGCACCACGCCCTCATACTCCGACTTCGGCCTTGCCACCACCGTCTTCCTCTTAGCAGCCTCCCTCGGCCGCCCAGAGAGCGACCCAGGGGAGTTCGAAGCCAGCGGCCGGATGATAGAATTCGCCGGTGGCCAGTGGCGGCGGCAGCGCCGGCGCCTAATGGACCCCACCGCCCGTCCTCGTCGTCGCTGTCGCTCTCCTCCTCGTCACTCTCGCTCGAGAGCCTTCACTATCGGAGGAGCTGTCCGCAGCATCTCGCCCGGAGTGCGGAGTCCCCAAGACCTTGCCACGAAGCTCGCCCTCCATGAACTTAAAATGGAGGTGAACCCGCCCGTCAAGCTATGGATGTGGTGACGTCTTCCACCCTCGATCAAAATACATCATGCCGGAAGTGGGGATCGACACTAACTCGCGTGCCGCTAATCCCTGAGCCCCTCATATAATCGGCATCTCGGGCGGGTCCGGCTCCATCAGCTGCTCGCAGACGGAGCGGGAAGGCGGAGGCGCGACAAGGTGCAGCGCGCAGCAGCGAAAGAACTCCCAAGGGTCATCCCGTGTGGACCGTCGGGAGGAAGGCACCGCACCGGCGGAGGCGAGCCAGACCAGCGCCGCCCGGCACGCCTCGTCCCACCGCGCCTCGACCTCGCCCTCGACCTCGCGCCTTGCCTCGCCCCTCCCTCTTCCCCTTGTGGCGGGCTCTGCCGCCACCAGACCCAGAGGATGGCGGGATCCTGCTCTGGCGGCGACTCTCGCCACCATAGATGAAGGACGAGGGTTCCCTCCCTCCATGGCGGATGAGAGGAAGGGTGGTGAAGTTGAAGAAAGGAGAAGATGAGGAAGTCTCGGGATTTTGGCTCCCCTTCCGCCCTTTTAGGAGGCGAGGTGGGGGCTCGGCCGCCCCACTCAATAATCGAGACCTGGGAAGAAGCGGAAGAAGGGGCCAACCCACCACCTCCGCCCGTGGCGGCTCGGTTTCCCTTCTACGCCCACCCCCACGCAGCGCATGGGAGCCGTGTGGCGGGGAGGCCGAAGCCGAGGCGATAGATGGTGACCTCACCCCCCGTGATCACGGGGGTGGGCGCCTCGAAAATCACGCCACCACCGCGCCTCCAGCGCCGCAATTGGCGTGGGCGTTACTGGAAGAGGCAGGTGGATTGAGGCCATTTGGCTTGAACCCGGCATGTGCGTGCCGTGCATTGTTTTGGGCACTGGCCACCTTTTCGGCTTGCAAGTGTATGGCCAGTCCAGAGAGCTCTGTCGGTGTACTAAAGTGAGGTACCTTAGTACCCGAACTTGTCTGCCAGGCAGATTCTGCAACACCAGCAAGGCTTCGCGGAGCGCCGCCAAGACCCTCCGTCATTTTCACTTACGCCATTCAAGAACAAAGTATCGACCAAGTAGGCGAAAAGCCCGGCAAGAGGAGCTTGCCGGAAAGAGCAAACCCGGCAAGAGGAGCTTGCCGGAGAGGCGATCAAAAGCGCTTCGGAAGACTTGCCGCGGCGTGGCGTCCGGCAAACCACCTGCGGCACGACAAGCTTGCGGCACAACAAGAAGAAGGGCAGCGGCAAAGGCGCTTGCAGCGACAAGGCTCACCACGCACGGGCTCAGCGCATCAATGGCGTGTCGCCACAGGGGCCATCCCAGAGGAGTGGCGGTATTTGTACAATAGCGGTCTGCGGTGTAATGGGCTGACAAGGGAGACCATCGTGGCGAAAGACGGTGGCGCCCCTAACGGTCGTTTCCTTGCCTTTGTTAGAGGCGGAGGATGGGCGATAAATGCCCTTGTCCCTGCCATCGAGTTAGGTAGGGACAGCATGTGAATTCTTGTTGTACCAACTTGTTTTCACTCTTTTACCCCTCTTCGCTGTTGCTTCAGTGGTGCCCCCTTGAGACTATAAAAGGAAATTTGTCATGCGTAGAAGGTTCGATCCATCGACACATCCAGCACCACTATCGGCTCGCGGCAGAACAAGAACAAATACAAAAGCAGCGATAGGAGTTTTATCTCTCCGTAGAGCTCAAGTAAGTAAAATCCCAGGCGTGTGACCTCGATCTGCTCTTACGGCATTTGCCCTCGCTACCCGGACGAGAAGGGCCCTGCTGCCATAGGTGCTCGTCCTTGCCCATGGCGAGATGGTTGGGATCACGGTTAATGAGGGTTAGTACCCTTGAGAATAACGAGGGGTGGGTGAGTGGAGGATGGCCTGCTCGCCATGGTGGGAGTAGTATGGGGCGTGTGAGGCCTCAGTGGCGGCAATGACCATGACCCGAAGCGGGAGGCGGTGGCCGACCACGCGCTGCCTTGGTACTGGACCAAGAAGACCCTAGAGGTTGAAGAAGCACTCGTCCATAGGATGGACATCGTCTACAGTCCTTGAAGCTAGAATCGTTTATATTGACTAAGTTGACAAAGCCCTTAGTGCGCTCCAACTTAGTAGGCCCTGAGCCAGCCTCGAAGCAGTCGCCCTAGATGTCGAGGAGGAATCATTTTTGGGTGGCGAAGCTAAGAATATCGAGATTGAAGAAGAAGCCGACATCCGTTGGATAGACATCCAACGACCCTTCTGCTAGAACCGTGTGTTGACTATAATATGTTGACAAAGCCTTGCATGCAGCGTCAACTTATTTTTTAGGGGATCGTCATAGTAGGCCCACAAGTGTGTGGCGAGAGAACTTATAGCCCATTTGCGTTTTGTAAGAATGTACAACCCATTTTGAATTCTAATGGAATTTACAACAGCCCATTCTGAGTTTGTTAAAAGTACAACCCATTTTCTAGCTAGGTGACCATTAATAATTTCAACCAACCGTTGAAGGCAGAATTCAATAAAATTTCCCACATTTTGATGGGATCGAAATATTTTATCCGAAATTTCTAGTCGGATTAAATATAAATTTGTATTACGTAAAAATCAGCGAAACATTGCATGACGAATAATGAAAATTTAAGATTTTCAAAATCCATAAATAATATTTTATAAACTAATTTAGTGTTTGGTGCATTTTTTTAGTTCTTGCCCATTTTTATAATTACATCCCATTTATTATTTTTAAAGCCCATTTCCTGTTAAGCCTAATGCATCCCTCCTAGGAAATATTTGCAGCCAGCAGGCGAGGAGAATAACAAGTTGACCTTGCACAGGTATTCCTCAAAAAGGCGTATAGCTGGGCTAGCCATTTCATCTTGAAAAAAGTAGTATCTGGCTGGATATCGGCTTTGGCTAGGCAGACCTGACCGCCGATTAATACTGCTCTCCTCTGAACAACAACGAAATCATCGCCAAGAAAAACTTCTGCGGTGCTCACGCCTCAAAACACAAATCTTTCTCGAGTTGCTTGGTCCCAGTATCAGGCGCACCTTGTGCAATTCTCTCATTTATATTGACTACATGGGTTGACAATGGTGTGGGACCGTGATGTCGAGAAACCAGGAAGCAGAAAAAATATATAGTTGTACATAATAAGGAGGCACTTGCGTCACGTCGGCTATGGCCCTAGTTGGTCCCTAGTGTCATCGGTCAAAATAAAGTCATCTCGAATCCTCATGTTCGTTGACCATGTTAACAATGCTCGTGCCACGGCAGTGCAACAACTTCGAAGGATAACGGAGAGGCCTCGCGGAGCCTCTGGAGTGCGATCTGCGCCGCTGCTCATTCAAGCCGGGATCATCGGACACCTATGAGCACCTTCGGCGGGGCGACATGAAGCGGTAAGGCGGCGCTTGGGAGCTCTGGTTTATTTCAAACCTGAATTAACATACAAGTGTAATTTACTCGTCATTGGAAGGCCAGTGCGTAAGTAAAACCCGGCGGAGTTCTGGCGTGTAATTTGAAGACCAATGTATATTTTACGAGCATTGCTATATGGGCGACATTACGGGCGATACATACTGCGGCGTGCGTATCATGCCATCCATGGGCAAGAGCTGAAATGGCAGCTAACGGCAGAGGATTAGCAATCGTCAGAGTGTGGATTCAGCGTTTTTATCGTGTGTGAAGTACTTCCGATATTTTACTAGTCGAAATCGACCAACCAGCGCCCGCCCGAGACCATCTGCTTTAATTTACAAGCATCAGTTTTACAAGCTGTTTTGGTTGGAAAAGCGACGATCAATCGCGGCCTAATATCATGAGTTGGTGGGAAGATCATATGGTTTCACGTCTAACCTACGACATATCGTTATAGGCTATGAATGAAACACAAGCGATGAACTTCTTACATACGAAACAACAACGAGAGGATGATCTTCTTAACAAGCAAATCAGCGGCATTAGATTGACATGCAAAACAATGCGAAACATTATTCTCTGGAGGCACGGTGAACAGCTCGTGATGCCGCATGCCACAACATTCAAAGCTCAACTTTGCAATCAAACACAAGGCTTGGCATTACATAGACAATATTGAACAAACTCTTAACACGGGAATATCTCAGCGAGTAACTATTTACTTCTAAAGCTGAACTCGGGAATACAAAAAAAAAACACTTTCGTAGCTGCTCACGGCAAAAGGCGTCCCACTCAAAAATATAAAATGCATGTCATATGGCTAACATCAATGAGCAAATTTTGACAAGGTTTTCCAATTCAATATATTAAACTAACGTCTTCTTGCTAACATCAATGAGCAAATTTTGACAAGGTTTTCCAATTCCAATATATTAAAATGCGTCTTCTTGCTAACATCGATGATTAAACTTTGACAAGCTTTTCCCATTCAAAATATGTAATGCCTATGATCGTGTCTGTCTTAGCTTCTTGTACTTGTTTGGGCACTTTTTTCCCAGGGCACTCCATGTGTTGTTAAATTGCCAATGGTGTCTGCAGACTAGTCATGTCACTGGTGTCTAATAATACTCTGTAAAGCTTCTCGGTCATTCCTTCTATAATGTACCGTATCCAGTGACTGCTTTCTTTTGCAAATTGGAACGACCAACTGGACCTAGTAACGCAGCACTTTGCCTTGGACACATTGGCTCCATTTGTGCAGTTCAACTAAAATCAAAGTCGGAATAAAACCGAGCTTTAATTTTGATATCCTATAAGCGCAACAATAGGTATAAAGAAACAATTCTTGAGAAATAACGGTTGATGACTTGTCTTAATGGGAAACAAAGCGGAGAGTAGCAATTCTCCATCGATTGTGATTCATTCATATTGACTGAGACATTATCTTAACAATGCCTTGGTTCAACATGTATAAAGAACGACAAAGCAGAAAAGTACCATTCCTAAAACAATGCAACTAATTCATTTTTAAAGAGACATTATCTTAACAATACCTTGGTTAAACATGTAGAAAGAACTACAAAGCAGGATAGTACCATTCCTAACAAGTGTTGCGGTTTTGAACAAAGATTCAGTAGTTAATTAATCCTGTGAGTGGCATTGCTTAATTTTACTAGCGGCATTAGATTAACGAAAAGCATAAACAGTTCCAGGGGAGAGTGGGTGCAACAACAATATGTGCTTCAACTACTTATAAAGGGGTGATCACGAGTTTGTTGTAACAAAGCAACAAGCATCATGTCTAGGTTGGTCCCATTTTTGTTCACTACTTAATGGAAAAGACAACAATACAATAGCTTCAATTCAACATTTATTTAAAAGCATACGAATACAAGTAGCACAACATCTCAAAGCACAATCCACAATCATGTGGATGAAGGCTGTCTTGACCTTTCATGAGAACACGAGGATAAAATCTGAATCTGCTACACGAATAGGAAATCCAATCTCCTTTTGTGCGGTTACCTTTGAAATCAAGCAAAGTGTTTACGTGGCGAAAGCAAAATATCATAATAGCAACAAGTTGAATAGATATCATGTGGTTGAGACCAAGATTTGAAACAACTAAATCAGGAACACTTTGAAACAAATCTCGATCTCCTTTTGTGCAGTTTCACAAAAATTAAGCAAAGTCACCGATGTGACATTCAAGTTGAAGCGCACAAAACACTCTTAAAACATAAGTGTTTGAGTAGCGAAGCAAAATGTACATAATAGCAACAAGTTGAATCGATACCCTATTTTATGAGGCAAAAAAAACAATTACTTGCCGATAAAGGAGGATGAAACAAGCGGTGACAGAAAGAAGCATCTAACTTATCTTGGATGGAAAACAAATTAGGATAGTAGCATTTCTAAAATGGTTGCATTGATTCATATTAGCAGAGACACTCTCTTGAAACAACATTAGTTAAAAATGTAATTTACTTTTAACAGTGGCATTGCTTCAATTTTCGGTGACATTCTTAGATTAACAACAACAAAATGGTTGTATGGGACATGCTAGCACCATGTCGTCCCTGCGTATAAATGGGTGATCACGAGTATGTAGCCAAGCATCATATACGTGTTGGTCCCATATTTTTCTCTTTGAACTTTTTTCCTATGTGAGGCGAGCAAATCTAGTCTGCACAAACTACAACCCCCCTGTTTCTTTCCTTTTCAACAAAGAGATCGGTTCCTTACAGGATGTGTGTCTTTGGTTACCCCTTTTTCCCCCGACCAACAAAGCGGTGGATAGCAGGTCTATACTACTTTTCCTCCCCTTTCCTCATTGAACCACGTCCTAGATTCATGCTCCACCCCCCACCTTTCTTTCCTCTTTGAACCAAGACCTAGATTAGACTCAGATCGAAAAAAGATCCACATCCAGCTAAAGGCAGCGGTTTCAAAAATTTATACCTTAGAGTTTCGTCGGGATGTGGCAAGGCATGCGTGGAGGCGGATCTGCCCACACTATGTCTGACTGACAAGGAAGAGAAGGGTTGGTGGCCCTCCCCTTAAGTAGCTGGGTGAAAAAGAAAGCGTGCAACGGCGGTGGATTGCCTCCCTCGCTGAAGGCAGCCAAGAGTCTGTTGCACCTCCTCCCTTCTGGTCTGCGGCGGGATCTGGGCGCCTCCTTCACTAGCTGTGAGGGAGAGAGAGAGACAAGAGCCAGCGTAGTCTTGTTTAGATCTGGTGAAGAGAGGGTGAGAGACTATGTATATAGCAAACCCTAGCAAATGAGCAAGTGAGCCTCGGCATGTAACATATATGTGTGCTGGTGGCGTGTGGAAGTGCAAACCCTAGCGAACAAGCGGTGAGGCTCCAGCTTATATATATACTAATGTAGTATGGGTGAGCTCGGTGCCTTCCTCCATCTGCTTTTGGCTGTATGGCGGGTGAGCCAGCCACATTTTGGCCCACTGTCATAAAACCAAAATCAGTGCACTAAGTCAATGAAGCTGCGTCCATATAGTACTCTCGTGTGTATCGACTAATATATAGTGGAGTGGTTTCTTATTCTCTCCATAACAATCGTTTTAAATTGTGTACATATGAAATGCAACTCTTTATTTAATGTAAAGTGAAGAAAACTAGTACTACTTCCGATGAACTAACGATCACATGCAGCGTCTTGGTAAGCACTTCACTGTCCTTCGTGTGGTACACTACCCTCCCTTAAGTGAACAACCACACATCGCCAAATTATAGGAAGCGTGTGAGAGTGTGTACAAATAAAAATTTTAATTTCAATTATCGGAAAGGTTTGAGAGTATTACAAAGTTTGACTTGATCCAAATCTAATATCTTGAAGTAAATAAAATGGAGGCTACTCGTCCATCAGGGTTTTAGTCCACACCATTTTTAAATCAAAGTTAATAGCTGGACAAATAAAATTACGAGGAGCTGGAGACAAAGTTGTGAAGGCTTGGAAATCAATACAAAACTTATGCTCTTAGTACCAACATCGATCCTTCTTGAGAAACATTTGGTTCATAGCCAATTGTGATAAAATTGCAAACGTGAAAAACAAGCTGCGTCTCCAACGAGCAAGGTGGTGACGAAGGATATCATCTTTGTGCGTAACAAGCAAAAGAACACTAATGGAAGACAACTTGTTTTCATTGAAAATCGATCGACTTCACCGGCCGACACAACCATGAGGGCGACCATGAGCATCGATAGGTCATCGTGGTGATGCATCATCCATTTGGCATCAAGTTTGGGCGAGGCACCTATGAAGTTCGACAAATCCTCAACGTAGTGGTGTTTCTTCTCAGTAATCAAGCTTGAGGATGGAAGAACCACGTGGCGAAGAGAACGAGTGAAGCCGAACAACAATGGCCATCAATTTTGTGCAATTCCACTAAAATTTAGGAAGACATGCCGGTATGGAGACACGCATCATTGTTTCCAAAAATATAAAAAGGGTTAATGAAAAGTACACCAACAAGCGAAGCATCATAATTATATCTTGATGGGAACTAAACCAGGATACCCAAGAAAAAAGCATTTCTTCATTTAACGGTGATAGTACTACCACCATATGGACAATGACCGCTTTAACCGCCATATACGTTTTGTCGAAACAACATGTATACCTCACTGAGGCATAAATCGAGGACAACTTTTAAGTGGCATTTCCTCTATAATAGTACTAGTAGGTGATGTTGGACCAGACCGGCGAACTCTAAGCTACTATGCATGGGGAGCAGGGGAGTAGTCGCATAGAAGAAAACCCATACATAGCGACACAGGGAGCTGGACCGATCTAGAAGTTATACCTCGGTGGGCGAGATGTTGTTTAGGAAGGCGGGCGGGATCTACCCACCTGACGATGGCGAACAAGGGCGCGGAGGATCTTTGTCAGCCGCCAGGCCTCAGCTCACGAGGATGGTGTCGCACTCGGCTCCCTCGATCGGCAGGCAGCTCTGGCGTCAATCTGCACCTCCTCACCTCCCTTGTGGGGCGGGATTCGGCGGATCTGTGACCACCGGTGAGGAGAGATAAGCTGGACACTATCATCTTGTTTCGATATGGAGAGGGTGAGATATCGAGGGCGAGAAACTCTATCAAACAAGAGGCTACAATGGAGTAAAAAATCTCTCCATAGCAGTGGTTTTAAATAGAATACTGTAGCGTTCCGGGAAAAAAGCAGCCCGGCGGACAATTTTTAAGGGTCTGTCTAGGACACATCTAGATGTGACATAGTTATGTCACATCTAAGTTGATATCCACTCTGTTTGTGGTCTATTTTTGTCCTAGTTTTTTCTTGTTGCTACATTATATACTTGTGGGAGCTTAGATGTGATATCGCTTAAATAACATCTAGATGTGAATTAGACAAACTTATTTTCTAACGTGCCAAGAAGAAAACTTCGATCAAAAACACGCCCGCACTTCGGTTAAATGAGAGTCGTCAGCACACACATAGACATAGACATGCATATCCGTGTTTTCGTAAATTCCATTTCCATCTCCATCTCCAATCATATTTGTCAACTACATTATTTATGTTGTTAATTATATCGCAGCAATATTAACGTACAACATCTCTTGTTTAGCATGCGTCGGACTTGCTGCCGCGGCGGTCGGACCAACTGAACCCTCTTCATCACCAGCGTGTGCTTCTGCAAAAGCAGTCGATTGCCGCATTCATGCCAACCCGGATGGATCGACCTCTCACTGGCGCCCGGCATTGAGCGGCACTCGGCGAAGCGTCGCCGCCGCTTCCGGGGCCCGGTGCTCTCGTTCAAAATCACAATAGCGGCTACAACATGCATGTAAAAAGTTCTTGGGAGTCCGTGCTACAATAGCTGTCCTCCCCAACTCGTCAATCTCTTCGGTAGTGCTAGTAGTACTCCATGCGCGATCCATCGACAAGCGGCGGAAAAGTTATCGTATACTCGGTTTGCGGTGAGTGGCATGCGAAAGCGACCGTTATGGGGTCAAGCCGTGGAGAAGGTGAGACACGAACACTGACAGGCGTGATTTAAGCGTTGGTTTTGCTCGATGGCGCGATCCACAAAATGAAATATTGGTTTCTCTCCGTTTCCATTTCTCAGGAAGCGGAAACTTTCCACTCCATTTTCATTCCATTCCAAGGTTGCCCGTTACAACATTCCATCAAATACAAAGGAAAACTAACACGCATCTTGATGCATCTCAATGATTCACGAGATCATAGCCAATATTTACTTCACAACTAAAGAAAAAAGTTGTGAGGCGTTGTCTGAAAAAACTGTTGATGGGGTCACTCACGACTTAAACCTAAACCCTAAACATGATTAAATTCCTGTCCGAGGTAGAACACATAGTCGAAGGAAAGATGGCTGGCACCCTCGGATCATCTACGATGCTTTGTGAAGTTCCACTAAAGTCGACATGAGCATCACGATGGCAAAGATATTGAAGAAGTGTGATTAGAATAATAGTCTGGCACTAGTTGATGAGACATAAACTCATCACAAGTAGAAGCCGGTAGAAGTAGAAAGATCGACATGGAGATGGAGCTACGGCGTGGAGCAACCGGCTCCAAAAGGAAGATGGACTACAGGGGCGTCGGGCTGTAGCTAGAAGAGGCGGTTGGAACCCGGCATCGGCCCATACCGCAGTGACCCCGATTGGGACGCACCATTATGGGTTTCTCCCTCGCTTGATGTCGACAGCGTCTCATGAGAACATTGTTCCTTTCCCCAGCTGCGGGATCAGGCCCGATCGTTCTATGCTTGTGAAGAAAGCAGACCTTAGCAAGCAGAGCTTGTAGCAGCAAGCTCACGCTAGTGTATATATAGTGGTTTTATTTTTCTCTCCATATCAACCATTTTATATTAGCGTGCGTGTCATTCAAGAGTGAAATGATGGTTGCTTCTTCCGACTAACTTCTTGTGTGATTTGACTGCTCCTTAGTGGCCCTACCGTACTCCCCCTACGTGTATGCGATATACGCGTACACATGGGCCTTAAGCAGCGCGATGCCCTAATGCATGCATGTCCGAGCACACAGCGGAAGGAACACAGTCACGCTAAGTGCTCAACCTACATGTGCATGCACACACATACTCGGTCAGAGGTGAGCTAGTGGACGTATAAACACGGAAAAATATATATATTGGCGCAATGGCGTATTATGAAGTCCATGACCGTATTTTTACAAATATCACAGTGACGAGAGCGAGTGTATTTATCTCGTTTAAAATTAATCCATATTACTTAGAAGAGGCGTTATGGACTAGCATTACTTGCGAAAGTGGCTCGCATGAGACAAGAGAAACTTTTGACTAATGCAAGCTCTCCCTCGCTCGAGCGGTGGGCGTGCAACGATTAATTCGGTGTCAGTTGCGAGAAGCATACACTATACTACTAGTGCTACTATTGTCGACTTCCCGAATAGGCGAACAGCCAAGCGCATAAGATTTACTAATATAGTCTATAAAATGCGTACTATACTAGTACTAGGAACCCGGATGGAGGCGTGTCACTCTTATTATAATTTTAAAATGTGATAAAGCAATCTTCACACATTTGGTTCTCTTTGAGGTTCATGTGATAATGGAAGTTGATTGCATGGAACACTTGGCACAATTCTCGCTTAATTCGGCTCATATCCTGTTACAAATAGTAGTGCTCATTAATATTTCCTCTTTTTTTGTTATTCAGCATGTAAACAAGGTGACCAAACCTTGTGGCGCATCTTCGTGCGAACCATGCTCTGCACTTTGAATGTGGCGAGAGCTACTGCTTGATGAAACACCTCGCTTCCTACTTCTTTTTTGCGGGGTACCTCGCTTCCTAGTGACCGGTGTCTTGGCTGATCGTCCTAAGAATGCTTATATATGAATAAAGCTCTCTCATTTAACCATAAAAAGATTAAGACATATTAACGGAAAGGAGGGAGTATGGACTAGCACTACTTTTTGGTGTGTCCGTCGACTTCATGAGCGAGGAGAGCTTGCGAGGACAAGGTGAAGCTCGCTTCGCCTGCTGACTAATGCAACCTACCCTCGGTGGACATGCATCGATCCATTCGGTGTGTCCGTTATCGAGGCATACACTTGTAGTACCTAACATGCGAAGTACCATCATTGTTCGACTTCACGAAGAGGCAAGAGCCAAGCGATGGTCACGGTGAGTACTACTACTAGAACCGCATGGTGGGCGTTTGTACTCTTATTTCTTTCATCTCTCGATAAAGTACACGTTTATTCGGAGAAGGGAGGAAAGCGGCAGCCCAACATGTAATGAATGATATCGATCAACCAACCATGCTCGAATATATCTTGGCCTCCATGCGAACCCATTGTGTGTTCTCGCTCCTCGTCTCTCTCAAGGCAGCGGCGTTGGCTCTTTGTCGTCAATTGAGATCGGTTTGCTCACCTCCTGTCCCACATGTCGGTGATATGCCAAGAGAGGTGCGTTGACCGGTGACCATCACTGTGTACTTAGTTTTGAACCTTCATACTCCTCCCTCCGTCCACAGTTTCTGAGGCGCGCTTCATTATGATGCATTTCTCTCAATGCATTTCCACGACGGAAGACTCTAAACGCGTTTGGTTTAATGCTCAATTAATTAGGGCGTGGTAACATAATCAAGTCCACAATTTTCTCTCCATGTAACTACGGAGGTGGAGTAAGTGCATGCATGTGTGTGCAGGGGTGGAAGCTTTTGCATGCATGTGTCGCATTATTCCCTCTAATGTAATAGATGCCATGCTATAACTACCAATGCTATTTTTCAGGCGATCGCTAGTAAGCCTTGGTCCCCTGATCTTTTTCTCTTTTACAGCGCTTTGTATAAGCGTGTGGATGGAGTAGTAAATGGCCAGTTCAAGAAGAAGCGTATTGATGGTTGCTTCTTTAGAGCAACTTACGATTAGGAAAAGGTGGGGCTTACTGATTTGACTGCTCATTACTCACTAATGTAATGGCATTTAACAGCAGGGTGAGTCTCCCATGCGGTTGTGCACTACCTCGGTTCTTAAATATACTCCGAAGTATATTTGTCTTTACTAGAGATTTCAGCAGTGACTACTCGGATATTTGTCTTTTAGAGATTTCAAATGGTGGCACATCACTGGATGTATATACATATTTTAGAGTGTAGATTCTCTCATTTTGCTCCGTATGTAGTCACTTGTTGAAATCTCTAGAAAACGAATAAATATTTAGGAGCGGAGGGTACACATCTCTGAAGCAAAATGAGTGAATCTACACTCTAAATATATGCCGTTTGAAATTTGTAAAAGACATATATTTAAGAGCGAAGGAGTATAATTTTGTGCATGGCACATGGACCCGGATGATGAAGAGGCTTACGGCAATGCTATCAAGCTTCCATCATTTGTTTACATAATTGACGTACTATACAAATAATTTTCCGGCGAGACATGAAATTGTACAATGGTGTGAGCTTTCAACTTACATTAGCGTGTCTTGCCATCGATGCTCTTCGGAAACAATAAAAAACTAACTTCCTTGCTAATGCATATCAATTATTAGCATCTGGCCTGAAGCGACGAGTTGTGAGAGGTGTTAAATTAAAATTGATCCATGCTTTCATTGGCAGTAACGTCCCCCATTTCTGTCTAAATCAACAAGGCATGTTGGGAAAAAAAAGCTAGCTATGCAGGCATGCAACATTCCGATCATTTTGTGCGGTTCCACTAAAATAGAAGCTGGCGTCCCTGCTCCAAGGATATTAAGTGTGATTACGATAATAGAGGACTGCTTGATGAAACAATAAACACATAAATAGAAGCCGGTCACCTTTGCGGTCTCTCTTAAGACTAACTAGTTGGAGAAGATTAGGCTCGGAGTTGGATGAGGAGGATAGAGCAAAACCAATCTCCCTTTGTGCGATCGCCTTTGAAATGTAGAGGCGTTGCCCATGTGACATTTTAGTACAAGTTGCAAAACACTCTTAGAAAAAAGTGATTTGTGCAGTTCACCAAAAGGTCGGAATAGCGAGGTGAAATGGATAGCCACTGTTTGCAAAAAAGAGGTAGAAAGGAAACAATTCTTGGCCAATAACGAGTTGATGACACATCGGCGACAAAAAAGAAGCATATTCCTTGCCCTAAGGGAAGATAACAACCAGTTGTGTTTGTCTAAAAGCAGTGTGAGGGCGAGAATGCAATATGGAAAATGCATTTGGATGAGCTACGTTTTGGGCAAAAAACTATGGAAGATCACACAGCAGCAGCGTGGGAAGGCAGGCGGTGGAGCAAGGCGGAGGGATACGGAGGTCGTCGGGATGTAACTAGGTGGCGGGCGGAATCTGCGGCGAGTGGCGTAGGCCCTGCAGCGCTGGAGCTGGTCAGAAGGCGGCGTGTACCGCGAATCGGGGCGTGCTACCTCGGTGCCGTCGAGCAGAAATGATGCACTTCCTCCCTTTCCTGGCGGGCCGGGATGCGGCGGATCGGTGACCAGCGGTGAGAGAGAGAGAGAGCCACCGCCTCCCTTTCCCCGGTGGACGGGATCTCGGCGGATCGGTGATACCAGTGAGAGAAGAGAGACTACGCAGCCTTGTGTGAGATACTCTGAAGAAGCGACAAACCGAGGCGCATAGGCTCCATTGTATATAGTGAGCGGACTACCTTTTCTCCATAAAAATCGTTTTATATTACGTATGCGTGCCATTGGCGCTATAACTTTATTTAAAATAGCAGCGGCAGTATGCGTCAAGTCGAACTTTGTTTAAATGCGGGCATGGTACGACCTCCTAGGTAAACAACGCTCTGAGCGTTCAAATTATACGTGGGCTGCCATTTCGTATAAAAATAGGCTCACACGTGTACCAGCAGCAGTGTGGCTAAAGCACGGCGTGAAATGCGTGCATGGTGCACCCTATTCTCTTCTTGTATATACACCACCTCATGTGGGGTTGTGTGAGAGAGATACAAACCTAGAGAGATATAGTGTGTGTGTTCTTGAGAGTTTTTTTTTGGGGGGTTCAATCAAAAAATGTAACATATGCAATGTGTGTGAAATAGAGTCTGGATATAACATATATATAGAGCGATCCACGAGAGAGAGGTGGAGGTATCACCCGGCTTGAGGTGTCCATAGAATCGAAAAGAGGATGATGTGTGTGTGTGTCTTGTGCGCGATCGATAAAAGTGCCATCAATTTGTGTGTGCCCACGTCAAAGATAGAGGTGGCTGGCCCTCTTTGGAGCGTGAGAGGGACATGTGCAGTTTGTCTCTGTGGCATGGATACCTACCATGGCCTTCGACTATCGGTGTGTGGTGGGGGAAGAGGAGGCCCAATTAACTATAGAGGTACAATGGCTGGTATATGTGTGGAGGAGGAGAGGCCTACCTCATGTATTAAGGGGAGATCGATCTGCCTCATGTATTAAGGGAGATCGATCGGCATCCATGCATATGTGCGGAGAGGAATAAGGTTGGGAGGGAGATAGAGCTAGAGTGTTGGAGGGGTGGTAGTGGAGTTGCTTCTAACAAATGGTGGGATAGGCTTGCTAGACAAGCGGAGCTGCTGCCATAATATCAATAAGAGAGGAGATGGCTGCTTGTTGTGCATGCGTGCGTGTGAGAGGCAGGTCGGAGAGGCATGCACGAATGATGGAGGGACGATGTAGCTGTGAGTAGCGAGACATAACTACATAGGAAGATCAATCGCCCTTTGTTAGAAAGGAGACATAACTTGTGAGTGCGTCGATCGATGGGGGTGGGGTGAGTTAAAGTCGATCCAGGTATATGTTGGGAGATCGATCGGTATACATGCATGTGTGTGTTAGAAGCAAGCGAGGCACGAGGAGAAGGATAGAGATAGAGGGATGCATGTAGGAGGTGATGCGAGAGGGCATACTATATGTCGGCGGGGAGGTGAGTGTCTGAGTGCGAGAATGATGAAAAGAGTGGTGGGAGTGAGGCATGGATGGTGACAAGAGAGAGGAAGCTTGTGTTTGTGCTGACACACACGGCTAGAGGCATATCGATGTCGATGTGTGTAGTAAAAGAAGGAGCTGGGGGCCTACACACACAGTGGGTGAAACGACCTAAAGTGAAAAAGAGCCAATTTCTGCGATGGAGCTAGAGAATCTTGAGGGAGGGTGAGAGGGATCACGAGGCGTGTGCATGCACAAAGAGAAGAGTTAAGCGCTAGCTACAAAGATAAGAGGGTTGTGTGGCTGTAAAAGGCGAATAGAGATCATATATACTTCATTAATTATAAAAAGCGAATTGGGATATTTGAAGAATTTATCATAGTGTTTTAAACCGGCGCATGTGTGAATATATATAACGGTGATACACATGGTGTGTTTATGAACATGTTATACTACATTTAATATATTTATCTCTACTCTTATAAAAAGCGGAGTTGTTGATGATGGTGTGCTGCCATCTGCATTATAGCCCGTCCGATTATATATATGGATAAAAAGGAAACTATGATGGTTGAAGTTGGCAACAATCATGATTGTAGATTCTTATTGAAATAGAAAGCGAATTCAAATTTAGTTGAATTGGGAGGTAGTATAGACATTTGGAATGCACTAAAATGTTGGTATGAGTAAGTTACATGCATTATACGATGGCGAAAAAAATTAATCGGACATAACATGGATTCATACTCCCTCCTTCCATCTATATAGGGGCGTAATGAGATTTTAAGACCGCCTTTGACTATTGACAAGATTAATAGTACATGACATGCACAATGTGAAAATTATATCATTGAAAGAACCTTTCCTGCGAGGCGAAGTTAACGGTGTGCTTTGTGTAAGTTGCATGTCATATATCATTGCTCTAATATTTGGTCAAAGTTAGCATCGAAGCGCATTAGGCCCTATATAGATGGAAGGAGGATGCTTTGAATAGCATTTGTATAGTAAATGGGGCCAGACTCTCTCTTTGTGTGGTGTGAATAGTTTATTTTTTTGTTTTCTTTTTGGTTGAGGAAGTGCGAATTGATTTGAGTGCATTACAAGTACAATATTACTACCGTTAGGCTTGTCCTAAAATTCAACCAGCGTCTTGTTATATCCGACAATTCGGATATCGTGCTCCCAAAAGCTGGCGCCTTCACAACCCGGCCTTGCTATCCCAAAATTACAAGCGGCCAGCTCCCTCCGGCTGCCAAATCCGACCGCGAAATCCTCCTTCTAACCATGAGCCGAAAGGGCCGCTAGTTCAAATCGGTGGGGGGGTACTTTGTAACACACCCTACATTTTGGACATGCGCGTCCCTAAGTCATGCTTCACCCCCTCCCTCGCCCCTTTTAGCTTCATTGAAATCCCAAGCCGCCATAACCTCTCCGCTCCGGCCTTGAAACCCCACCCTCCTCCATACCTTGCGTCATCTGTGCCCAGCAGGCCTCTTCCCAGGCGATGTTGTCCACGCAATATTTCGGCGTCCCTTAAATCCACCTCCCGGATGAGGATCCTCGTCCATCTCGCCATCCCTTGGTTCAGCGCCCGTCCTCCACCTCCAAGGAGCTGCTCGGCGATCGCCTCGTCTATCGCTGGCTGCTCCATCCTGTGCCATGCCTTAACCTGCTCCACGGAACCGCAGCATCCTCACCGACTCCTCGGGCTGACCCGAGGCCTACTCGGCGCCACCAAAGGTTGTACACTCATCGCATCGCACCTTCTCCTTAACTTCGACCTCCGGTGCAGCGGTGCTCGATCCCGCACCCCCATGGAGTAGCTACCTGCCAGCTTGGCACACCTTGACGACCTCCTGGCAGCTCTCCCGGTCTGAGAGCCCCTTGGTAGCGGCGGCCCAGCCCCAGGCGGATCTGCTGCTGCTGCTCGGCTCTGCTTCCATCACGCAGCTGCTTGCTGCTCGGCTCTCGCTTCGCTCACCTTTGCTCTTTGCTATTCGCTCTCGCTCCTTCATTTCGCTTCGCCCAGCTGCTTCCCTTTCTCTCCTCGCTTCGTGCTGCTGCTGCTGGATTAAGCCACACTTGATCGGTGAATCGACCTTTAGGTCGATCGATTATCGAAGGTTAGAGGCTCGCCAGTTGGAGGAACCACATAGCAAGGCGGAGGCTCGCCGGAAAGGTACCCACTATCTATCTTAGGGTTGAGGTGGGGGGCTAGAGGGCTGGCAGGCGGCGGTCGTGAGATTGTTCGAGCTGATGGAGGCTTTGCAGGGCCAGTTCGGCCGGTGGTGGCGAGGTGGCTCGAGGGGTCTGGGTTGAAAGATGAGCTGCGGCCCTCCCTAAACTACATGTCTAGTGCCTCTCTGCTACCATTGCGTTCGATTTTGATAGTAGCATTCAGATTCCACGATGTAAATTTCAGTTTCCCCGAGTTAAGTTGAGTCGAGCAGTTTTTACCTCATCTGTTGTGAGTCGGTGGTTTTTGGTGATGTTAATTTTACATCCATTTTACATCATCTATTGGAGATGCTATTAGAATCCCACACTGAGATTAGTGATGTACATCTTGTCTTTGCTTGACCTTGGCGTCTTCTGACTCACGAGAGCTGCTCAATGACGAAGCGATCCATCTGTGAGCAGAGTGCCCTAGACACCGTCTCTAGATTCCTCGGATCTTCCTCACACCTCAGAGTGCCACCTCTGCTCAAGCTGCTTGAGCGACCAACCCAATGATCTGAGGTCGACCGACTATGGCAAAGAGGGTTGTTACACTTGTTGTATCACTTATTACTATACATTCACGTCGATCCATTAGGGCTATTTTGGTTCGAGCGGAAAAGCGTCGATCCTTTGGTTGTTACCATCACTCTAAATTTGCATGCTCTCCTTACATAATCTCACCATATTTTTTTTGTATGCATATGGGATATTGTACACGAGTCATCTTGAACATGTAGAGAAAAGAAGAGAGTTTTGCGGCAATACAATGTCATCAGAGACATCGCTCCATAGTGGGTTCAATGGCAAACCCTCCCACCCTCTCCCGATTGTAATCTAGAGGAAGATATCTATTGCGAGGCGCATTCGAGGCCATGACCACTCCTATTTACCCCAAGGTGTTTGCTCTACCTTGGCATGATGATGTTAGTCATATCATGCATATGTTGCCTTCTGATGCCTACTTTTGACATCATATATGTCATCTGCTTGGATTTAGACATGTTACGTAATGCCACGTTTAGTTTCTATATCATATATAGGAATTATGCAGTCTCATGTCTTTTTAGCCAGCCATAATATATGTGAAATGTGCAATGCCATCCTGTTTAACCAGGCATCATATATTTGAATGATATCTTGCCCATCCTTTTCTTCATTACATTTCCATTTGTTGACAATGTTTGTACATTAAACTACTCTTCTGTGAATCAGCCATTTGGGTGGGAGATGGAAAAATCTGGAGTGAAAACAAAGGCCTTGGCGGCTGAGCAGTGCTACTTGCCAAAGCAGATCTCTTGTTGGGTCCCGATAGCTCCTCGGAGATGGATTAGAGAGCAGATGACCGAGTCCCTATTCCCCAGAGGTGTATGCTCTAACTTGCGCGGTTATCTTGCTCATATCATGCATATAGTGTCTTGCATTGCATAGTTTAGACATCATATACACAATATTCAACACCATGTTCTTAGTTCGGACATCATATCGAATGCCCTCTGTTTAGCATATAAATCACATATGTGAATTAAATGATGCGATCTGATTACTTAGATAACATGTAGGTGAATTATGTCATGCGATCCTGTTTAGTTATTCATCATATCTTTGAATTATGTTATGCTATGCTATCTAGTTTAGATAGACATTATATATGTGAAATTATGTCATGCTATCCGTTTTAGTTAAACAATATACATGTCGAACTATTTCATGCCCTCTTTTTCCACACTATCTATTGCATCATCTCTCATACAATGTCTATACATTCAACTATGTTTCCTGTTTATTAGCCATTTTGAATTGGAAGCGGGTGATGCGATTATCTAGTGGAATAAAAACACGGTCTTCAAATAAACGAGTGCTACCTCTTGGTGGAATAGCACCACAGTTTATACATGCACAAGAACTAGCCTACCACACACCAAACTCTACTTGATTGTACCCTCTGCGATGGAGGAGACCGGCTTCACCCAATCTACCCCCACCCTGGCCGATAGTAACCCGAGTTCACATTGACACAACACCATCTCCACCGAGGCTCCCAAACAGCACGGTTAGTAAGGTAGCTCCGGTGCCCAAAGGGCGATACTATCACAGACGAACCCCAGCTCCACGGTTAATGCGCCTATTCACGTGGAGGAAGCACAACCAACCGATCGTAGTTTAGCATCTATCGCATTTGATGTTGTTAAATCGTTATGTCGCGTATCTTCCCATCTTGGAAATATTATCTTGAAGATGAAGAAAAATGCAGATTCTGCGGTGTTTGTCCGAGTTATGTGTAAGTAATGTTATTCATAGCAATTACTTTGCTTAATCCATACATCCTACCTCCATGATGGTTATAATACAACAAATTTTTCCATTTTTCTCTAATGAGAAGGACTGATTGGAAACTTGGGGATGAGGTAACTTTGTGCTAATATCTCTGCTATCTTCAAGAATGCTTGGTGGTAGTATCGGAATTACGAAGAAAAGCGTACTTCACCGGCGAAAAACTCATCAAATTCCCTTACGTTCTCTGAGACACATTCTTTGAATGAGGGTGAAGGCATTGTTATATCTTGGTCGAGACCAAAAAATGTAGTAAAGTCTATGAGCTCATTTTCTATTTTAAGTATTTTATTCTTGCATCTTCTTGTACTCTGTTCATGTAGAACAAGTGCTAAACCTGAAGAACAACTGTTCTAATTTAAGATTCCATTGCTATCATAGTTCAAAAAAGCATTAGGCGTTAATTGTGAGTTTTGCCACCGCCTTGCGCTTTACTGACCAAAGCACATGCTTATGCTGCAGTTATGCCTGAGACTATGCGTAGTTATGTGCAATCGTTTATAGCATAGCCCTAGAGCCTAAGCGCTTAAGCCTTCAACAAGGCGCCTTTTACAACTTCTAATTGCTTTGCTCTTGTATCACTTGTATTCTTGATACAAACATATTTTTATATTGAAGGATCAATCGAAACTCCAATGGCTGCATGAGGTATGTTCACGCATGTTTCTTTAATAGGTTTTCTCTTATCAATAGCTGTGTTGATTTCAATTTCAATTTTGTATACTGTTGACTTTCATATCATGCACATTACTAGCATCATATGAGCCCAATAGTGTTGTTGTACATATAGACCCGTGGTACCCATCTCAAATCTTGTTGTGCCATGTAGTTTCCCACGGTTTGTATTCTTTCACTTTGCTGCTTTGTCTTGAGCTGATATGATTTGAACTAATGTCTCTATTTTGATTTGGCAAGACAATCAGTGACCATAGAACATAGATATATGTTTGTTTGATGCTTTTATTATGTACTAGTACTTGGCAATAGAAGACTTGGTAGTTAATCACTGTCCACCTTACTAATGAAGTGGTTCACCAAAATGAGTTTCATATAGTAGTACATACTAAACTTGTTATGTGTGCCTTGTTTCTTCTTTTAGAATCTTGTGATATATTGGGGAAGAGTGCCTTATTAAGCAATGGTAAAGGAAGTGATCTTGAGATAAGGTTCGGGATAGTGACACATCTTTGTTGGTCTCAACAAAGCTGATAAAACAACTAAGGAAGACTATCTTGAAGACAATGAGACAACCCAAAAGTCTGTCTTGGTTTAGTGTTCGAGTTAATGGCCACTACCTATGCACAAGCTATTCAAACTCCTTTATGCGAATCAGTTCGGTTTCTTGAGTCTCAACTACAAGGCTGAAAGATATCGATCAGGCGTCTTTGCGACAAAGCGAAGGACTGCGGAAGTCACTGAGCATTCGATGCATACTTTAGTGCACGGCTGACAAGCGTTGGAGGATTTTAGCGCCAAGCGAGGACAAAGCTAATCAACTTGCTACGCTTATTGCCCGGCATGGTGGATACCGAGATAACGTTTCTTGAGCTCTTAGAAGTTGTTTCAGTTATGCTCTTGTTTTGTTAGCGCGTTTATTTGCCTTTGGTGGCCAATTTTGTGACCAAGTGTATGTAATATGTTGCTTTGTTCCCTATATTTGCTTTGGTGGCGAACTTTGATGCCGAGTGGATGTAATATGTGTAATAGCGATAATAAGCTAGCCTTAATTGCTTGCTTATTTATTTCCTTATTGTCTTGTTTAGTTCTTTGCTTGTAGTCACTTTGATTTGTTTTTACGTGTTTTCTAGTGGTAATACAATAGCCTATTTTTGGTAACTAGGCCCAAAATAATCATGGACCTACAATTTGTTGTAACCATTGGCCTCCTGCGGCCATTATGATCCATGGGACTTCGTTCGGCCGTAGGACCATTGGCCTTCTACTCACTGAACGTAGGATCCATCGACCTTCTATCACGGGCCTTAGGGATCAATGCACCTTCTCGAACGTGAGGGTCCATGGGCCTTCTACGGACCGTACTATCCATGGACCTCACGGGCGTAGGATCCATGGGCCTTCTATGGGGCGTGTCATCATTTACGCCAATCATGGGTGCGTACTATTAAGTGGACCATAGCAGACGTTAATAGGCCGTGTTGATAACTCTATGAAAACAGCCCAGCAGGTTTTTGACATGAAAGCATTAGCGTATTAGCGGTCATAAGCGGGCCTTGCTAAGCAGCCACGGGCAGAAATTTGGCCCTAGCGAGAATGATAGCGATGCGGGCGTATGTAACGAATGATGCAAATGAGCCCAGAATCAATGGGCCTGACGAGAGGCGAAAGATAACTTGGGCTAGAAACAACCAATGGAAAAAGCGAGTCGTTAATGGGTATAAGAGTGATACGCTTTGTTCATTATGGGCGATTTCACCATGGGCGTTATTGGACCAAGAGTTACAAAAAGTCCTCATATGGGCGAGAAGAAGTCATAGGCCACACATGGAACCGGAAGTTAAAATGGGCTGAATCGTATTGGGCGTCCCAGATGGCGCTCTTGGGCCCTAATTGGATAGGTGTAGCGGGCTAGGTTAGCGAACAGTAAATGGGCTATATGAGCGAGCCGTTAACGGGCTCTCCGTGGGCTGGCCGCCACCTTTTGACCAAGTCAAGCGGGCGACCTTTTCACGAGAATGGGCCTCTGTTGGGCGTGCCCGCATCCCGCGTATCATAGGCACCTTCGGTCAATGGCGGACATACATCTGTGCAGTGGCCCGACCGCGTGTTTCCTCCAGCCAATGATGATTTTATGTGGAAATCCCCATTAGTGCGCGGCTATTAGATTATCGGATCCAAAACCCGACCCGATATGCGGTTCCGTTACGGTGGATGCCGCGTGATCGCCTTGGCGGTTACGTGATGCGCGATTTGCTCGTCATGGAAGTGGACACTTCCATGATGATAATTTGGCAATGTCATGGAACACTTCTCGGTGACCTGGTGACTATCTTGATTGTCATAAATTTTTCATGGATGTACATGCATGACAAAAGCGACCTCTTGTGAAACACGTATCATCACGGAATTTTTTTTGTAGTGCATGGCTCCCCGGCGCCTAGTATGGCCGGCTTCAACAACAACGAAGACCCGGGGGCAAAGCCTCATGGCGGGCGATTAAACCCTGAAGGAGTTGGCCTCTTAGGAGGGCTCCGAGGCGGAGAGTTCTTGAACTACGATGGGCTCGGTGGGGCGTGGCCAGGACCAAAACGGTGGCGCCCGGAGGGCCTTGAGCCGGATTTCCTCTTGATTGCAAGGAGGCAAGCCCACGGTCCGGGTCGAGGAATAACCAAAGTTTACATTCGGTGCAATACACCAGACCCGAGCAGCAAGGGGAGGTTAAAGGAGCCCCCGCAGCGTCACAACGGAGAGCTTTTTGGAGAAGACTACTTTTGTCGGGATAAATTACTACTTGTCCCCTTTCAAATCTTGCGTTGGGAATCCCCCCACCCATATTTTAAGGCACACTTTAAGGGTTCCCCACCATGGGACCCGAAACCGCGTGAGCCCACACCAGCTAAGAAACCTACCTTGGGGTTGTTCACCGACTAGTTTAACCTCTGGGCAATCCCCAACCACATTGAGTGGGGTATTCCCTGCATGGCCAATATAAATCTGGCTTTGTGTCTCTTGAGCTTAAACGGTAGGGGGTCGTTAGGGGTGGCGGGGTTCCCCGCCCAGGTTTCCTCTCCGGGTTGCGAACCCAAAACCACGGCGCCCCGGTAGGGTGTGCGGATCCTTTCTCCCATCGTTCGCCGCCACCTCCAACATTTCCGGCCGAACGGTGGGGCTGGCGGCTTCCCGGGGGTGCCGGTGTTGGGGCTCCGGGGGCGGCCTTTGCCGGCTCCCTCCCGTGGCGCCCAGGCCCGCGGGCCCGGCGCCCGCGCTGCCCCTCGGGTCCGTGTGCGCCCCTCTCGCCTTGCCCGGCACCTCACCAGCGGGCAAGGTGGACCCGCGGGCTCCTCCCGGCGCGGGGTTCGCCACCGTCCGTGGGTTCCACAAGGGGTGGTGGGCTCGCCAGTCACACCTCGCGCCCGGGGCCGCGGGGCGGCCCTCCTCCGCCTGGGTGGCGCGTCAGGGCCCCTCCTCCGCCTCGGCCCGGGTGCCATCTCAAGCCTGGGGTGGCCAATGGTGGAACCCGCCGCCCGTGCCCTCGGGGCGCTGGCTCCGGTGGCCGCCCCCGGGAAGGGCGTGATCGCGCCCGAACCGGCTCGCGACCGCCTGGAAGGGGAGTGGGCGTGCACGGGACCATGTTCCCCCGGCGACCCCGGGGTCATGGCAGGAGCCTCATTCCTTCACCCGCGTGTCGCCGAGCAAGTTAAGGGGGCCTCCCTCCGGGGCCCTGCGCTCCGGAGTTCCTACAGTTCGAGGAGCATCAGCCCAATGGTGGCGGAAGACAGGCAAACAGCAGGCCCTAAGGTGGCGGCGTTCTTGGTCCCCGAACCGACCGGGGTGGTTTTCCTGGGGATGGCGGGCTTCGCCGCCAACTTCGGGGCACTCGCGCCGTCCGGGCTGGTCGTGGGCGACTGTGCAGCGTCAAGAACCTAGAAGACCTTGCATAAGTAACCGGCGCTTAACCCCCCTAAAGATTCCCAAGGGCGGGGGGCCATCAGCGCTTCACCGGCTGCCGTTCAAGTGAAGGAGGGTCGCCTGAGGGCCTACCGGCCCGGGATTTTCAACTGGCCAAGTGTCAGACAGGAGGCGCCCCCCCTGGCTCCCCATGTTATCGAGAAGGCAAGAAACCAAGACCAAAACAGGGGAAGGGCTCCGTGGGCCGGGAAACTATGTGACCACCCAGCATCCGGCGGCCGTTCGCCCCCAAACATTGCCCACGGCGACACCGGGGCTTGGGCCCTCCGCCAGGCGCCTCTGGCCCCAGCCCAACGACCGGTCTCTGATCGGGGGTGGTCATGGGGCCGGGAGGGGCGGGGCCCTGGACA
>JAHHZJ010001371.1:0-80065 GCA_021437245.1 Aegilops speltoides
TGTCTTCATAGGATACCCAAAAGAGACTGTTGGGTACACCTTCTATCACAGATCCGAAGGCAAGACATTCGTTGCTAAGAATGGATCCTTTCTAGAGAAGGAGTTTCTCTCGAAAGAAGTGAGTGGGAGGAAAGTAGAACTTGATGAGATAACTGTATCTACTCCCTTATTGGAAAGTAGTTCATCACGAGAACCGGTTCCTGTGATGACTACACCAATTAGTGAGGAAGGTAATGATATTGATCATGAAACTTCAGATCAAGTTTCTGCTGAACCTCGTAGGTCTACCAGAGTAAGATCCGCGCCAGAGTGGTACGGTAATCCTATTCTGGAAGTCATGTTACTTGACCATGATGAACCTATGAACTATGAGGAAGCGATGATGAGCCCAGATTCTGCAAAATGGCTAGAGGCCATGAAATCTGAGATGGGATCCATGTATGAAAACAAAGTATGGACTTTGGTTGACTTTCCCGATGATAGGCAAGCCATTGAGAATAAATGGATCTTTAAGAAGAAGACTGACGCTGATGGTAATGTAATTGTCTATAAAGCTCGACTTGTTGCAAAAGGTTTTCAACAAGTTCAAGGGGTTGACTACGATGAGACTTTCTCACCCGTAGTGATGCTTAAGTATGTCCGAATCATGTTAGCTATTGCTGCATTTCATGATTATGAAATTTGGCAAATTGATGTCAAGACTGCATTCTTGAATGGATTTCTAGAAGAAGAGTTGTATATGATGCAGCCGGAAGGTTTTGTTGATCCAAGAGGTGCTAACAAAGTGTGCAAGCTCCAGCGTTCCATTTATGGACTGGTGCAAGCATCTCGGAGTTGGAATAAATGCTTTGATAGTGTGATCAATGCATATGGTTTTATACAGACTTTTGGAGAAGCCTATATTTACAAGAAAGTGAGTGGGAGCTTTGTAGCATTTCTAGTTTTATATGTAGATGACATATTATTAATTGGAAATGATATAGAATTTCTGGACAGCATAAAGGGATACTTGAATAAAAGTTTTTCAATGAAAGACCTCGGTGAAGCTGCTTACATATTGGGCATCAAGATCTATAGAGATAGATCAAGACGCTTAATAGGACTTTCACAAAGCATATACCTTGACAAAATTTTGAAAAAGTTCAAAATGGATCGAGCAAAGAAAGGATTCTTGCTGTGCTACAAGGTGTGAAGTTGAGTCAAACTCAATGCCCGACCACAAGAGAAGATAGAGAGAAAATGAAAAATGTTCCTATGCTTCAGCCATAGGCTCTATCATGTATGCAATGCTGTGTACCAGACCGACGTATGCTTAGCAATAAGCTTGGCGGGAAGGTACCAAAGTAATCCAGAGTGGATCATCGGACAGCGGTCAAGAACATCTGAAATACGAAAAGGACTAAGGATATGTTTCTCGTATATGGAGGTGACAAAGAGCTAGTCGTAAATGGTTACGTCGATGCAAGCTTTGACCGATCCGGACGATTCTAAATCGCAAACCGGATCGTGTTTTTATTAAGCGGTGGAGCTGTAAGTTGGTGCGTTCTAAACAAAGCGTCATGGCGGGATCTACATGTGAAGCGGAGTACATAGCTGCTTACAAGCAGCAAATGAAGGAGTGCGGATGAAGGAGTTCATTTCCGATCTAGGTGTCATACCTAGTGCATCGGGACCAATGAAAATCTTACGTGACAATCTTGGTGCAATTGCCTTGGCAAAGGAATCCAGATTTCACAAGAGGACCAAGCACATCAGCAGACGCTTCAATTCCATCGGGACCAAGTCCAAGTGGGAGACATAGAGATTTGCAAGATTGTCGATTGTACTAGAGTAGGGTACCCTAGTATCCCGAACTTGTGCACGGGCGATCGCAGCACCCACAACAAGGCTTGCCGGTGACCGCCAAGGTCCTCCGTGGTTCCTCTGGAGCCATTCAAGAACAAAGTATTCAAGCCAAGGAGACAAGGCCCGGCAAGAGGAGCTTGCGGGAAGCCAACCGAGGCATCTCGAGAACTTGCCGCGACGCGCCACGCGCGTCCGGTGAGGCTGGTGGCGACAAGCTTCGAGCGACAAGACAACGACCACGGAAAGGCGCTTGCCGCGGCATGCTCCACTCTGTACCCGCGCTCCAGCACATCCACCAACGTGTCGCCCTGGGACCTTTCCAGGTGCGCGTGGCAAGAGGCTGTGCAGCCAGCGGTGCGAGGTGGCAAGTGACGCTGACAAGATTGCCATTGTGGCAAGCGGTGGCGTCCCTGACAGTCCCTTTTTGCACTATTTGGGCGACGCAGACGGGCATTTAATGCCTTTGTCCCCTGCCGTCTGGGTTAGGTATGATACACGGTACAGGTAGTTGTACCAACCGCAACACTTTTCCATTTTTTACCCTTGACTACGTTGCCACCTGTTGGTGACCCCTGGAGCATATAAAAGGAGGCCCATGCGCAACGTAGAGGGGGGTTCGAGGGCAGAAAAACACTCACGCTCGGTCACGTTAGCAGCTAGTGTGTACTGTAGCACTCAACGCTCCCGAGCAAGAACTCAATACACTCAGACATGCAGCAGTAGGAGTATTATCTCTCCGGAGAGCTCCGAAGCTTGGTAAAACTGCTCGTGTGCTTCGCCTCGATCTGCTCTTTGCGCGATCTCCGCCCCCCGCCAAACCGGAAGGGGCTCGGTCCGCCGGTCCCATAGGTGTTTGTGGATCAGTTTCCCCCGACATCTTTGGCGCTCCAGGTAGGGGGCGTCGAGGTCGTGTGAACCTGATCTGGCATTCACACGAGCTAGATCTTCATCTTCTTCATTGACATGCCGCCGAAGAAGAAGGCTTCGGAGGTGGCTTCTCCGTCCGCGTCGATCCCACCACCACCGGAGCAAACGGGTGGTGGGGTAGACGCCGGCGGAAGAACGGGCGTCCACGAGGGAGCTCACAGTGCTGCCAGGTCCAAGGACAAGGCTCAGCAGACTTTGTCGTCCGTGCAGCGTCGCGCCCATCTCGGGGAGGCGCGGATCGACAGCGTCATGGTACTCGCGGTACCATCGTTCGTTGGACCAAGATCGAGCGGTGGATCTCGGGGTGCTCAAGACCAGCATGCACGCCAACATCTTGGGCAAGCGGTTTCTGATCGCTGGGCGGGATCTGCTCCTACTAACATAGTTAGAAGTCCGAGCATATCCCGCTCCTTGCACCGTTCACCACTGCCACCCACCACTCCAGCAAAAGCTTTGGCACGAGCTCAACTGCTCCTGGATTACTGTAACACCCCGGATGTTTCTTTCCATATTTGTAACTCCAACTCTTGCCATTTTCGGATATGTGCTATGATACTCCCTCCGTGGTTGGGTTTTGCTTTCATTTTGCATTTTGTCCATGTCATGCATCTCATATCATGTCATCATGTGCATCTCATTTGCATACGCGTTCGTCTCATGATTCCGAGCATATTCCCCGTTGTCCGTTTTGCAATCCGACACTCCTATGTTCCCCGGCGTCCCCTCTTGTTCTTTTTCCGTGTGCGGGTGTTGAACATTCTTGGAATGGACGAGCCTTGCCAAGTGGCCTGGTATAGCACCGTAGACCACTGTCAAGTTTCGGGTCATTTGGAGTTCGTTTGATACTCCAACAGTTAACCGCACCCTCGCAAAGGCTTCTTTTAAGTTGCAGCCCAACACCCCTTCAAAACAGCCCAATAACCCATCTAACTCCCCTCCATGCCCTCGATCGTTCGATCACGATCGTGTGGTAACTTCACCCATTTGGACTCTCCTAGCTCCTCTATGCCTATAAATAGACCTCCCCGAAAATCCGGGCAAACCCTAGCTCGCTCCTCTCCCCTTGCCGGACACGTCCGGACGGCGCCGAACGCGTCGCGCCAAGCCCGCGCATGTCGGAGAACACACGTGGGCAGCCAGCGCCGTCACCGCCGCCCGGCCAGCACAGAACCCATGAGGCCTGCCTTCGCCCTCCGCGCCCAGCGCCCGAACGCGCCTCTCCGCCCGCCGGCGCCCGCCCGCCAGCCATTGCCCGCCACACCGCCGCCGCCACCCGCCGCCGCCGCCGCCCTTGCTGCTGCCATGCATTGTTGCCATGCGTCGCCCGCCCGCCGACCGCGCCACAGCGCCGCGGTCGCCGCGCCGCCGCCCGCCCCGCGGCGACCTCCTCCTCCGCCGGCCCGATCCGATCGAGATCCGATCTCAGGAGCTGCCACGGTTGACTTCTTCCCCCCTCCAAAATCCACAAAGTTTTATTCCTGTGTTTAATTTCCTTGCATTTTTCAACGCATCACAACTCCGCAACCGTGGCTCCGTTTTGGGCGTATAATATGTCAAAATGTTCGCCTCGAAGAGTACATCATTTCATTCCATTGCATCATTTGCATTTGAGCTCATCTTGATGCCCGAAATGCTGTTGGAAGATAACTTCAGATCGTTAGTTTGAGAATCTTATCGAGTTCGAGCTCTTTTGTCATTTTGCCATGAATTATGTGTGCACCCTATGAACTTGAGTCCTACATGTAAGTTGCACATTGCCATGCCATCTTTCCAGGAGTATTTTCCATGTATTTTTGTGAGCTATGTGTTGACTAGAACAAGCATGCAAAGTAGGGATGATGATGTTGCTGATTTCAGGGACTTAGTGATTTCACTAAGTTTTGTCCTGCTGATAATTTTATGCCATATGTTCATGTTGTTTCAGAGAGATCTATGCCCTTTTTGAGCATGTTCAGTAAGGGTGTTTTGAACATATGGATGTTCTCTATCCATCCATGCCTTTGTTGGCATTTATGGAGTAGTCTAGCATGTCATTTTCGTGCTCTACTTTTGCTTGAAATTGTTTCCTGGCAGACTGTTTGCATTAGATTCAATTTTCACGAGGTCGGTGTAGTTGATCCGTGTATGCTATGATGTTGTTCTTGCCATTTATAGCTCCTATGCCATGTCTTCTTGATGGGTGTATGCTTAGTTTATCTTGAGATGCTCTGTAGTGAGTGCATCGAGCTCACGAACATGCCATGTTGAATCTGTTTTTGCCATGTCCTGATATTTCACTAAGTCTGAAATCTGTTATAAAACTTGCAATGTTTACATGGGTGCCATCATTTCTTAAGGTCCTTTTTGGCTTATGGTCAGTGTAGGATCGTTGAAGGCAAGAGTGTCTAGAGGGGGGGTGATTAGACACCTCGACAAGATAAAAGATTATGCCTTTTGATTAACATAAATTCATAGCAAATTCACAATGAAGGACAAGTCAAGCATCATGCATACAAGTCGAGCAACATACTAAACATGCAATTCTAGAGTATAGGGCAGCGGAAAGTAAATTGCATGAATAGTAAGGGAGAGATTGTGAAGAGCAAACGCAATTGGAGACACGGAGATTTTTCTCGTGGTTCCGATAGGTGGTGCTATCGTCAATCCACGTTGATGGAGACTTCAACCCACGGAGGGTAACTGCCTTGTGAGTCCACGGAGGGCTCCACCCACGAAGGGTCCACGAAGAAGCAACCTTGCCTATGCCATCATGGCTTCGTCCACGGAGGACTAGCCTTACTCGGGGTAGATCTTCACGAAGTAGGCGATCTCCTTGCCCTTACAAACTCCTTGGTTCAACTCCACATCATGACGGAGGCTCCCAAGCGACACCTAACCAATCTAGGAGGCACCACCCTCCAAAAGGTAATAGATGGGGTTGGTGATGATGAACTCCTTGCTCTTGTGCTTCAAATGATAATCTCCCCAACACTCAACTCTCCTCACTGATTTGGCTGTGGTGGAGGAAGGGATTGAGTGGAAAGCAACTTGGGAAGGCTAGAAATCAAGTTTCATATGGTTGGAGTGGAGCAACTTGATCTCAACACAAGGGTAGGTAGTTTTCTTCTCAGAAATGTAAGGTAGGAGTGGTAGTTCTTTCTGATGGCTCTCTTCACGAATGAAGAGGAGGTGGAGGGGTATTTATAGCCTCACACAAAATCCAACTGTTACACACATTTGACCAATCTCGGTCGGACCGAAGTTGACAACTCGGTCGGACCAAAGTTCAAATCTTGTGAGCGTTGGGATTTTCGGTGGGACCGAAAATACAATCTCGGTTAGTCCGATTCTTCCAAAGTCTAGGGTTTGCCAATCTCGGTGGGACCGACTTTCTCATCTCGGTGACACCGATTTGAGTCTGAAGGTTCTGAAGCTTGGCAACACCAATTTCGAATGACCGAGTTTGGAATCGGAAAATCCGAGATTCTTAGGGTTTGGCTATATGGTGAGGTGGTTCATCTCGGTGTGACTGAGTTTGGAATCGGTGGGACCGAGATTACTTATGAGTTTATGTTGGAATGAAAGATTGCTGATAGTTTGAGAGATAAATCACTAAGCACTTAGAGCAACAGATCATCATCATAACCTCACCCCTTTTAATAGTATTGGCTTTCCTATGGACTCAATGTGATCTTGGATCACTAAACCAAAAATGGAGTCTTGAGCTTTTGCCAATCCTTTCCTTAGCATCCTAGGGGTTCACCTTTCTAGTCCTTTTGCCATGCGAGTGGTTGACTTTCTGAAACATACTTGATAAAAGCATTAGTCCAACCACAAAGTATGTTGTCATTAATTACCAAAACCACCTAGGGAGCAAATGTGCTTTCAATCTCCCCTTTTGGTAATTGATGGCAACACACTGAAAAAAGATATCAAAGCTTCTTGAAGGAAAGACAGGTTTAACATTAAAGCTTTGACAAACATGTAGTACACAAGCTCCCCTACAAGTGTGCAAGATTTTAGATTTTGGTTTTGGACTACCACAAGCACACATGAGAGAAAAGCAAGATGTGCTGCATGCAGCTTGGCTATATGCATCGAGCGAGATAAGGGTAAATGAGAGATGATGCATATGTGCATGGTGATTTCTTGCAAACAAGTATTCACAAGCAAGTCACCATCATGCACATCCTGCAAGATGCATATACTTACCTTGAAGTTCCTTGGTGATGTACCTGAAGAAATAAACTTGGGAAAAACACGGTTAGATAACACAAGAGTAGTTCTTCAATCAACAGCAAGAATCATCAAGAGTACCAAGCCAGGGATGACATGTATAAGGAGTGTCTCATGTTGAGCACTAGCTTGAATCAGCCAACATGTCTCCCAAGACTAAAAGATTTTCAATGAGCTCTGAGAGATTTTGCTTTTCATAAAATACCAATTGTGATCTTTTAAGATACCAATTGTATAAGATACCAATTGTACTATTCAGAAGATACCAATGGTGAGAGCAAGAAAAACAAAATCAAGAGAATAATGCCAACAGTATTATCGCAGTGAAATATGTGGCAAAGCTTTGATGTGATCCTCTCCCCCTTAAGGTAAGGATGTTTTTCTTCCTTTAAGATATCTTTTCTCCCCTTATCCTCCAATCTTCCCTTAAGCACCTCCCCCTAAATCTTATCTTCTCCCCCTTTGACATCAAGTGCCGAAAAGGACAGTGAACCAGGAAGGGCAGGAAAGATGGAAGGAAAGAAGTGGGTTCATTAAGAATCACAACTGAGCAAATTAAGTATGTAGAATGTAAATCATTTAGATGAGCTGTAGAAGATGATATCCTGGTGAATGTAAATCGGTGACACCGAATTGATATGGATCGGTGAGTCCGAAAGTCAGAGACTTAGGACAGATCCCTTTTTCGGTCAGACCGAAATGATTGAATCGGTGACGCCGAGTTTAATTCCAAGGAAATGTAGAAAAAAAAATTCAGCTCACTTTGCAAGAAATGTTTCAGAAGATTTGCAATGAATTTGTAAAAGATTTTCAGGGATTTTATCAGAGCTAAAGGATATACACAAGAACAGAAGAAACAGAAATGAAAAAGATTGCTAGATGAAGTTTTTTTTTTTAATAATAAGCAAGGAAACTCAATGAGAGAGCATAAGAGAAAAACAGAAAAACTCCAAGACATATGTACTTCATCTAGATAGGGGTCGGCGACAAAGTCACCTATGTTTGAGTATATTGACTTAGGAGTCAAATGAGAACATTTGATCATAGGTCATACTCATCGATTAAGCTCAAAATGGGGTTACCATTTTTCGATTAAGCATTTGATGTGATCACATCTTTTGAAGCTGCTTGTACTCATGACTTTGAGCAAAGCTTTTTCAAGATGTGAATGACATACCTTGGGCTTGTTGTTGCTTGTTCTCATGTAGGTGAACTTGATGTTGATGCTCATAGGATGTGAGGTTGGAGCACCATTTTCAAGTGTGTAGTTCATCTTCCTACATGGGTTAGGCAAGCAAGGAAATACTCAAGAATATCCAATATGACATGAGTGAAGTACTAGAAGTATATGGTGTCAAAAAGGATATGTGGAATTTTGTTCCTTGAACTCAACATCCCAAAGAGCTAGATACTTTGTTAATGACAAGATTACTCATGATTTGAGTGAATGATAATCTTGTTGAATGTAGTCCATCCAAGTACCGCAAGGAGTTAGATGCAATACAAGGGGCAAATGTGTCCAAGACATATGATCATCATCATAAGAGAAATATCAAGGATTAGTCAATTAGGCTCATGCCTTGCATGCATCAATGAAGTTTTCACTCCAAGTTTGAAGCATCAATGATGTTCAACTCACTCCTCAGCGACAAAACACTTTCTCATCAAGTGGTTTTGTGAAGATATCTGCAAGCTGTTTGTCGATGCGAACATGCTTAAGATCAATGTCACCCTTAGCAATATGATCACGAATAAAATGGTGACGAACTTCAATGTGTTTCGTGCGAGAGTGTTGCAGGATTGTGTCAATCTTAATTGCACTCTCGTTGTCACAAAACAAAGGAACATGTCTCGCATGTATCCCATAGTCCTTAAGCATTTGTTTCATCCATAGCAATCGAGCACAACACGAACCAGCAGCAATATATTACATACCGCGATCGATAACGATATGGAGTTTTGTTTCTTGGATGACCAAGATACAAGGGATCGACGAGAAATTGACATGTACCGAAGTTGACTTTCTATCTATCTTGTCTCGGCATAGTCCAGTCGGAATAGCCAACAAGATCGAAAGAGGCCCTCTTAGGATACCAAATGCCAAAGTTAGGTGTGTGTATCAAATATCTTACAATTCTTTTAACAGCTTTAAGATGACATTCTTTAGGAGCAGCTTGATATCGAGCACACATGCATACACTCGGCATTATATCGGGACGAGAAGCACGGAGATATAGTAGAGAACCAATCATGGATCGATACACCTTTTGATCAACAGGTTCTCCATCTTTAGTCAAATCATTATGTCCATTAGTAGGCATGGGGGTTCTCATACCTTTGCTCTCTTGCATGTTGAACTTCTTGAAGAGATCCTTAGTGTACTTAGTTTGTGAGACAAAAGTACCCTCCTTAGATTGCTTGATTTGCAACCCAAGGAAGAACTTGAGTTCACTCATCATGGACATCTCATACTTCTCTGACATAAGCTTCCCAAACTTCTCACTAAAATCAGGGTTAGTTGATCCAAAGATAATATCATCGACATATATTTGGCACACAAATAGTTCTCCGTCAACCCTTTTAGTGAATAACGTTGAGTCAATTTTACCAATTTCAAATCCTTTTTCAAGAAGAAAGTTAGTCAAGCATTTGTACCAAGCTCTAGGGGCTTGATTAAGACCATAAAGAGCTTTGTGCAATTTGTAAACATGATTGGGCTTTTTAGGATTCACAAATCCGGGAGGTTGTTTCACAAATACTTCCTCCTCAATTTCACCATTTAGGAAAGCACTTTTAATGTCCATTTGATAGAGAGTAATGTTATGGTGGTTGGCATAAGCAAGAAGAATCTGAATGGACTCAAGTCTAGCAACGGGGCATAGGTCTCACCATAGTCCATACCTTCGACTTGTGTGTAACCTTGTGCTCTGAGGCGAGCCTTGTTGCGGATGACTTGTCCATCTTCATCTTGCTTGTTCCGAAACACCCATTTGGTTCCAATGACATTTTGGTCATCATTGGGCTTCTCTACCAAAGACCAAACGTTGTTCCTCTCGAAGTTGTGCAGCTCTTCATGCATAGCGTTCACCCAGTCCGGGTCTTCAAGCGCTTCTTCTACCTTCATAGGTTCAAGACTTGAAATAAATGAGTAATGCTCACAAAAGTTAGCTAAACGAGTTTTAGAGCGAGTGATTCTCCCAGAGTCGATGTCATTCATCATTTGTTCCACGGGATGGTCTTTCTTGACCCTTTCTCGAACTCGGGATAGCTTTTGTCGTAGTCGTGGCTGAGCTTCCTCATCATCCTCATCTTCTTTTTCATCTGTGTTGTTGGTGTTGTCTTGAGGTGGTGGAGAAGGAGGTTGTGGTGGATCTTCTTGTCGCACTTCCTCATCTTGGTGAGTTCCACTTGTGGAAGCCTCCATGTTGCCTTGAGGTTCACCTTGCCGTGAGGTAGGGGCTCCACATATGTAGATGAGGTACTCTCCTTCACTTCCATGGGATGAATCTTTCCAATGGATAAATCTTGAATGGCTTCCGATGGGTCCTTGTCTCCTACATCAATAGGCATTTGCTCTACTTGCGAGCCATTAGATTCATCAAACTTCACATCTACCGTCTCTTCAACCTTTGGGTGAAATTATTGTGAACACGGTAGGTGTGAGAGTTTGATCCATAACCGAGGAAAAAGCCTTCATGAGTTTTAGGAGCAAATTTAGACCGGCGATGCTTATCAAGAATATAGCATTTTGAACCAAAGACACGAAAATATCCCACTTGGGGTTTGTTACCCGTAAGGAGCTCGTATGAAGTCTTGCCGAGAAGCTTGTGAAGATAAAGTCTGTTGATGGCATGACAAAGCTGTCTCAACGGCTTCACCCCAAAAGTGTTTTGGTGTCTTGTATTCATCAAGCATTGTCCTCGCCATCTCAATGGCGTTCGGTTCTTCCTCTCAACAACCCCGTTTTGTTGAGGTGTGTGCGTAACTGAGAACTCATGTAGAATCCCTTCCTCATCGAGAAAAGAGTCCACATGGGCGTTCTTGAACTCCGTTCGTTGTCCTCCGAACCTTCTTGATCTTCACCTCAAATTGATTACGAGCCTTTCTAGCAAAGGTTTTGAAGATTTTCGAACCTGCGATTTGTCATCAAGTAGAAATACCCGTAAATCTGGAAAAGTCATCAACAATAACTAGACCAAAGGAGTTACCACCAAGGCTTTTGTAAGCATTGGGACCGAAGATCCATATGAAGAAGCTCAAGTGGTCTCCTTGTGGTCATGATATTCTTCACGGGATGACTTCCTCCAACTTGTTTTCCTGCTTGACATGCACTGCAGAGTCTATCTTTGTCAAAGAAAACATCTTTAACACCAAGAATGTGATCTCCTTTGATTAGCTTATCTAAATTTCGCATACCAACATGTCCAAGCCTTCTATGCCAAAGCCAACCTTTAGCAGATTTAGCAATAAAGCAAGTTCTAGGTTGAGCTTTCTTAGTTAAATCGACAATGTATAGGTCACCTCTCGAATGCGGTGAAGACCATGTTATGATTGTCACTCGAAAAACTTGGCAATCTACTTTGGTGAATAGCACATTGAATCCAAAGTCAGCTAATCTAGACACGGAAAGTAAATTGTATCCAAGCGATTCAACAAGCATGACATTTTTAATGGAGCTATCATGAGATATGGCCACCTTACCAAGGCCAAGTACCTTACCCTTGGAGTTGTCTCCAAAAGTCACATACTTGCGTGGACCATCGTTCTTTGCAAGCTCTCGAAACATGTCTTCATCTCCGGTCATGTGATCGGTGCATCCACTATCAAGAATCCATTCTTTGCCACGGATATATAGTCTCTCATATTTGCCATTAGATTGAGACTCTTCATGATCTTGTCTAGCTCGGTGTCCGAATCGTCATCATGCTCATGCTCATCATCATATTGACCCATAGATAATTCATCATCAATACCTAGGTCAATTTGACAATGACTTGCATCAGTTTTATCAACGTGATAATAGTCATCGGAATGCAAAACAAGAGCATTTCTTATTGAACATTGATAAAACCGGGATCACCCTTCTTTTCATAAGATCACGAAGCTCAAAGAAGCATTTATCAAAGTTAGGATCTTTGAGGCGCAACATATCAAATTCAACAGTCTTGTGTAGAATTTCATCAAGACCTCTCAACGAGTAGTCCGGATAAAGTTCTTCCAAGAACTTCCACATAGCATAGGCGCACTCAAAGTTAAGTGACAAGCTCAAGCAAGTTATCGAGCAAACCTCTAATGATAAGATTGACGGTTCTAAGGTTGCGAAGCAAATCAAGCTCTTCATCTACAGAGGGTGCAAGGGGTCAAATGGTGGTACATATGGGGTTTCAACATATTTGCATAAGTTGTATATCTTAAAGATAGCAAGCATTTCAATCCTCCACGAGTTATAGGACACTCCATCAAGAATAGGCACTCTATGACTAACACTCCCAAGCGTGAACCGTCCATCTTCCTCCAATGGTGTGCAAACCAAAGCAATGGAGACCAAAGCTCTGATACCAATTGTAGGATCGTTGAAGGCAAGAGTGTCTAGAGGGGGGGTGATTAGACACCTCGACAAGATAAAAGATTATGCCTTTTGATTAACATAAATTCATAGCAAATTCACAATGAAGGACAAGTCAAGCATCATGCATACAAGTCGAGCAACATACTAAACATGCAATTCTAGAGTATAGGGCAGCGGAAAGTAAATTGCATGAATAGTAAGGGAGAGATTGTGAAGAGCAAACGCAATTGGAGACACGGAGATTTTTCTCGTGGTTCCGATAGGTGGTGCTATCGTCAATCCACGTTGATGGAGACTTCAACCCACGGAGGGTAGCGGCTGCTTGAGTCCACGGAGGCTCCACCCACGAAGGGTCCACGAAGAAGCAACCTTGTCTATGCCATCATGGCTTCGTCCACGGAGGACTAGCCTTACTCGGGGTAGATCTTCACGAAGTAGGCGATCTCCTTGCCCTTACAAACTCCTTGGTTCAACTCCACATCATGACGGAGGCTCCCAAGCGACACCTAACCAATCTAGGAGGCACCACCCTCCAAAAGGTAATAGATGGGGTTGGTGATGATGAACTCCTTGCTCTTGTGCTTCAAATGATAATCTCCCCAACACTCAACTCTCCTCACTGATTTGGCGGTGGTGGAGGAAGGATTGAGTGGAAAGCAACAGGAAGGCTAGAAATCAAGTTTCATATGGTTGGAGTGGAGCAACTTGATCTCAACACAAGGGTAGGTAGTTTTCTTCTCGAAATGTAAGGTAGGAGTGGTAGTTCTTTTCGATGGCTCTCTTCACGAATGAAGAGGAGGTGGAGGGGTATTTATAGCCTCCACAAAATCCAACCGTTACACACATTTGACCAATCTCGGTCGGACCGAAGTTGACAACTCGGTCGGACCGAAAGTTCAAATCTTGTGAGCGTTGGGATTTTCAGTGGGACCGAAAATACAATCTCGGTTAGTCCGATTCTTCCAAAGTCTAGGGTTTGCCAATCTCGGTGGGACCGACTTTCTCATCTCGGTGACACCGATTTGAGTCTGAAGATTCTGAAGCTTGGCAACACCAATTTCGAATGACCGAGTTTGGAATCGGAAAATCCGAGATTCTTAGGGTTTGGCTATATGGTGAGGTGGTTCATCTCGGTGTGGTGAGTTTGGAATCGGTGGGACCGAGATTACTTATGAGTTTATGTTGGAATGAAAGATTGCTGATAGTTTGAGAGATAAATCACTAAGCACTTAGAGCAACGGATCATCATCATAACCTCACCCCTTTTAATAGTATTGGCTTTCCTATGGACTCAATGTGATCTTGGATCACTAAACCAAAAATGGAGTCTTGAGCTTTTGCCAATCCTTTCCTTAGCATCCTAGGGGTTCACCTTTCTAGTCCTTTTGCCATGCGAGTGGTTGACTTTCTGAAACATACTTGATAAAAGCATTAGTCCAACCACAAAGTATGTTGTCATTAATTACCAAAACCACCTAGGGAGCAAATGTGCTTTCGGTCGAGAAGGGACTATTGAAATATGCTTTGAGTAGAATCATGTCATGCCTTGCTTTGCTATTTTAAGTTCCTGTAGCATGTTGTTTGCTTGCTCTAAACATGCCTTCTCGATGTTAATTCTGGTATGTTAGTATTTTCACTAAGTCTGTGAACACGATATTTTGAGCACTTTCACCATGCTTGTTTGAACATGTTATGATGTGATTTAGCCGTAGCTCAGTGTTCCTCTATTGTTAAGCATCTCCTGTAGTTCGTTGCCATATGCTTTGTTTTTATGTTGGGGTGCTGTAGCATAGTTTCGTGTTGCGTGCTAAGTAGCCGGGCTGTTAAGCGCAGTTTTGAGTCATTCTTGTTTTGCTTGTCATTTGCAAACCGTGCATCCGTTTCCGTGATCTTTATATCGATTTCAACCGAAATCATCTCATCTTTCAGTGGCATACTTGGTTTGCCAAGTTGATGCCAGTTCATCATTTTCCTTCCGGAGCATACATATGCATTGCATATCACATCTCGCATAGCATGTCATGTTTTGCATCATATTGCTTGTGCATTGTTCCTTGTTTGATTGTGGTTCCGTTGCTTGTGTTCTTGCTTTGGGTAGAGCCGGAGGCGATGCGTGAGCGAGGAGCCTGTTGAGAGCGCCTCACGAGGATCAAGCCTTGACAACTCGAGAACCTTACGGGCAAGATGACCATACCTTCGAAATCACTTCTATCTTTGCTTGCTAGATGCTCGCTCTTTTGCTATGCCTATGCTGCGATACCTACCACTTACTATATCATGCCACCCATATTGCCATGTCAACCTCTAACCATCCATGTCCTAGCAAACCGTTGTTTGGCAATGTTACCGCTTTGCTCAGCCCCTTTTATAGCGTTGCTAGTTGCAGGTGAAGATGAAGTTTGTTCCTCGTTGGAACACGGATATTTTGGGATATCACAATATCTATTGTTTTAATTAATGCATCTATATACTTGGTAAAGGGTGGAAGGCTCGGCCTTATGCCCGGTGTTTTGTTCCACTCTTGCCACCCTAGTTTCCGTCATACCGGTGTTATGTTCCTTGATTTTGCGTTCCTTACGCGGTCGGGTGATTTATGGGACCCCTAGACAGTTCGCTTTGAATAAAACTCCTCCAAAGAAGGCCCAACCTTGGTTTTACCATTTGCCACCTATACCCTTTTTCCCTTGGGTTTCGCGAGCGAGGGTCATCTTTATTTTAACCCCGGGCCAATGCTCCTCTCGAGTGTTGGTCGGACTAGAACCCTTTGCGGCGCCCCCTCAAGGAAACTTGAGGTCTGGTTTTAGTTATGCGGATTGCTCATCCGTTGTGCCACGAAGCGAGATATGTGCAGCTCCTATCGGGATTTGTCGGCGCGGTCGGGTGGTCTTGCTGGTTTAGTTTTACCATTGTCGAAATGTCTTGATGTCGGGATCGAGTCCGATCGGAGTGTCTTGGGTGAAGGTTTATTCCTTCGTTGACCGTGAGAGCTTGTTATGGGCTAAGTTGGGACACCCTGCGGTATTATCTTTCAAAGCCGTGCCCATGGTTATGAGGCAGATGGGAATTTGTTAATGTCGGTTGTAGAAAACCGAAGTTGACTTTAATTAAAATACATCAACCGTGTATGTAACCGTGATGGTCTCTTCTCGGCGAGTCCGGAAGTGAACACGGTGTTGGAGTTATGTTTGGCGTAAGTAGTCGGGATCACTTCTTGATCGCTAATAGTTTCACGACCGCGCCTTGCTTCTCTTCTCGCTCTCTTTTGCGAGTAGCCACCATATATGCTAGTCGCTTGCAGCAGCTCCTCCTTTTGACACCAGCCTTCCCTTAAGCTTAAATAGTCTTGATCTCATGGTGTGAGATTCTTTGAGTCCCTGTGGCTCACTGATTCTACCAAAACAGATCACGGTACCGGTGATGCCAGCGATGATGGCATGGCCCGAGCTAAAGTGGGAATATGATGAGGCCCTTGGTCGATACTATGTTTCCTTTCAGACGATTAGTAGTGGAGCCGGTTAGGCGATCGGGGATCTGTGCGCATGTGGGGTTTTCTTCTTTTATTTTGGTTCCGTAGTCGGACCTTGATCTGTATTTGGATGATGTAATGCTTAATTCATGTAATTGTGTGAAGTGGCATTTGTAAGCCAACTATGTACCTTTTCCTTATGTATTACATGGATTGTGCGAAGATTACCTCACTTGCGACATTGCTTTCAATGCGGTTATGCCTCTAAGTCGTGCTCCGAACGTGGGAGCTATAACCGCATCGAGGCGTTACAAGTTGGTAATCGAGCCATCCCGACCTTAGGAGCCCCTTGCTTGATCGTTTTAGTGGCGAGTTGTGTCTAGAAAAATGTTTTGAGTCATTTAGGATTATATATATCGGAGAGTTTAGGAATTCTTTTTACTCCCGGTCCTTGACCTTACGGTGAGGTATCTGGCGTAGAGTTTTGACTCTTCTCTTCTCAAATTTCACTGAAAATTTTTTTAGGATCACGCGGGTATCTTAGAATCGTTCGATGGTTTTATGATGACAACATTGTCTTGGTTGCCTCGACATTTAGGGGTTGTGGCGGTGTCGGGGAGTTGAGCTCCGAGGTGTTGTCGTCATAATTTTATCGTTGCGATTCGGAATACGAGTTTAATGCGCCGACATCGAAAATCTCTTTTATGCGGTCGGTTGGTGAGATAACCCGCTAACCTTGATCTTGTGGTGAGTGCGGGAGTATTGCCATGACTCGTATAACGGATGCTTTTGAAGGTTGAGGTACCACGATTTCGAAGGTTTCTTGGTTATGTGTTGAAGGATGGATACAAACTGGATGTAGGGATTGTTAGCTTGGGTGAGATATATATTGCTCCCTGTATCCCCAACACCTGATTGCATAACCGGAAAGTTTCGGGAGTTTATAGGTGGGATTCATGTAGCTCTAGCATTTTCTTCCTTGAGATATTTGGTTTGTGATTGGGTAATCCCTACCACTTATTTGTTCCATTCATACCTTGTTTTTATTTTCATTCATCAATATCTCTTATCAAGTGGCTTCTCACCTTAATGGACTGATGTTTACTTTGGAATTCATTCGTTCATCCTTGTTGAATGTTTATTGTGAAGACTATATGTTGCAATTTCTATCCGTTGATTCAACTTGTCTATCATCTATCAAGATGCTAACGGATGTCACCCTCTTGAGATGGCTCCACCAGCGTCGAGAATCCGGAGCAGTGATGGGAGTCGGCGAACCCTCCACCTCCACCTCCGCCTCGGAGGCATGGCAAACTTTGATGGCAACCACTAACGCATGGCCAGTTGTTGATCCAGTGATGCAAGAGCGTAACCAAGGCCAAGGCAACCAAGGAATCAAGGTCAAGGCAGTTCTATCATCACCACGATTTCCTTCACTCAACAGTTCCTTGCCAACCAGCCAAAGTCTTTCGACTCTTGTGCGAGGCCACGGATGCCGACGATTGGCTCGTGGATATCAACAAGCATTTTGAATGCAGCAATGTCGAGACACGAGGACTACGTCAAGTTCGCGTCTTTTCAGCTCAAGGATCGAGGCGGCTGATTGGTTCCACAATACAAGGATTCTAGAGGTGGTCGGTGATTACTTGGACTGATTTACATCGGGACTTTAAAGCTCACCACATTCCTTCGGTGTTGTTGAGAGCAAGCGTGAGGAGTTTCGCAATCTCAAGCAAGGAAATATGTCGATGTCTGAATACAACATACAGATTTGAAACTTGCTCGATTAAGCTAAACAAGGCGTTCTGATGAGAAAAGTATGATCTATCGATTCGGAGGTGGCCTTGAGAGGATCTGCGATTATCTCTTGTTCTTTACGAGCCTACTCGGTTTGATCAATTCTATAACATGGCACTCAAGCTAGAAGGTGCTCAGCTCAAGTGTGAGGCTTCAAAGAAGAGAATCGGGGATGCGATTCAGTCTTCGTCTTCCTCTCAAGTGGCGACAAAGCAGCAAAAGTTTTACCTTCCTCCTCCTCCGTTCCGTCGGCCCTAATCGGCAGAAGAACTTCGGTGGTCGTGGATCTTCCCACCCACCCAACCCAAGCTACGAGAACAAGTCTCAGCCTCAAGCTCCAAAGTCAAATGCTCCTTATCACCGTCCGCTCTCAGAGGTGACTGCAACAAGTGCCAGCAGAAAGGTCACTATGCGAACAAATGCCATAACCAAAGCGCCTTCCTCCTCCTCCTCCTGTGAGGTCTTCAAGCAATCACGGTGGTCAAGCATAATCCGAAGCATGCAAAGGTGAATATGATGAATGCAGCTCAGCGGAGGATTCTTGAGATGTGATAATGGGTAATCTTCGATTAATGATATTCTGCAAAAGTCTTATTTGATCTTGGTGCATCGCATTCTTTCATTTCAAGACCTTTTGTGGCTATGCATGATTTGGTTACTCAAATATTGCGAGTCCTTACTCTATTGTTTCCCGGCTCGACAAATGACTTCTCGAGCATTGGTTGGGATGTCTCTATCAAGATGGGCGACTATAGATTTCTGTCTTCTCCAATTGTTCTTGGTGACTCGGATATTGATCTTATTCTCGGGATGGACTGGCTTTCTAAACACAAGGCTCAGCTTGATTGTGCTGCCAGGCAAATTCAATTGACACACCCTTCTGAGGATGTTATCATCTATGCCGCTCGTGATGAAACCATTCGGTTGTTCTCTCTCAATGAGAAGGGAGAATTGGATGCTATCTCTCAAATTCCAGTCGTTTGTGAGTACCAAGATGTCTTTCCAGAAGAACTTCTGGGTATGCCTCCATCGGCCAGTCGAATTCGTTATTGATCTTGAGCCTGGCACTGAACCCGTTTGCAAGCGTCCTTACAAGCTTGGACCCAAGGAGCTGAAAGAATTGAAGAAGCAGCTCGATGAACAAGAGCGTCTGGGTTTGATCAGACCGAGTTCATCTCCATGGGGATGTGGAGTTCTTTTTGTCCAGAAGAAGGATGGCACGGACCGACTTTGTGTTGATTACCGTCCATTGAATAAGAAGACAATCAAGAACAAGTATCCACTTCCCAACATCAATGAGCTATTCGAGCAACTCAAAGGTGCTAAAGTATTCTCCAAGCTTGACCTCCGTATGGGTTATCATCAGATTCGCATTCGTGAACAAGATATTCCCAAGACAGCATTCAGAACAAGCTATGGTTCTTATGAATATACTGTCATGTCTTTCGGCCTTGTCAATGCTCCTCCAACTTTCTCTCGCATGATGAACTTTATCTTCAACCCCTACACAAATGATTTCGTCTTGGTGTATCTCGATGATATTTTGGTCTTCTCCAAGAACAAGCGAGGATCATGCCAAACATTTGCGATTGGTGCTCGACAAGCTCAGAGAACATCAATTCTATCGAAGTTTTCCAAATGTGAGTTACGGCTTGATGAAGTTCTTTATCTTGGTCATATCATCTCAGCCAAGGGCATCGCTGTTAATCCGAGAAGGTGTCTTCAATTGTGAATTGGGAACCTCCTCGGAATGTCAAGCAGCTCCATGATTTTCTCGGTCTTGCAAGCTATTGTCGAAGATTCGTTGAGAACTTCTCCAAGATTGCAAAGCCTCTTTCCAACCTCCTCGAAGCATGTCAAGTATGCGGGCCTTTGAGTGTGATGTCGCTTTCAATACCCTCAAAGAGAAGCTAGTCACAGCTCTGTCTTGACTCCTCTGATGAATCCAAGCCATTGAAGTTTTACGTGATGCTTCCTTGCAAGGTCTCGGTCTGTGTTAATGCAAGAGAAGAAGGTTGTGGCATATACCTCTCGTCGATTGAAGCCCAACGAAAAGAACTACCCCACTCACGATCTTGAGTTGGCGGCGATTGTCCATGCATTGATAACATGGAGACATCTCTTGTTGGGAAGGAAAGTGGACATTTTCACCGATCACAAGAGCCTCAAGTATATCTTCACTCAACCAAACCTCAACCTCGAGCAAACTCGATGGGTGAAATGATTCAAGAGTACAATCCAAGTATTGAATATACTCTGGCAAGGCGAATGTGATTGCAGATGCCTTGGCAGAGAAGGCTTATTACAATGACTTAATTCTCAAGCCCTTCCAACGGATCTTTTTGAAGCTTTCCAAGCTGAATCTTCAAGTTGTTCCTCAAGGATTTCTTGCCAACCTCATAGTCTCTCCTACTTTGGAAGATCAAATTCGTGAGGCTCAACTTCGGATACCATGGTGAAGAAGGTGAAGCGTGGTATTGACAAGGGCATTTCAAATACAAGTGCTATCGCTTGGATGACAAAGATACTCTTTTCTTGAGGATCGTATTGTGGTTCCTAAAGGCGTCTGAGAAAAGTCATCATGAATGAGTCACACAATTCCTCCTATCCATTCATCCGGAAATGCGAAGATGTACCATGACCTCAAGCAGTCATATTGGTGGACTCGAGTGAAGCGAAATTGCTCAATTCGTGAGCGAATGTGATGTCTGCGAAGGGTGAAAGCAGAACACCAAAGACCAGCTGGTCTCCTCCAACCTCTTGCTATTCGGAATGGAAGTTTGATCATATCGAGATGGACTTCGTGACTGGTTTTCCTAAGTCCAAGCGTGGAAATGATGTTATCTTTGTTGTCATTGACAAGCTTACTAAAGTGGCTCATTTTCTTCTGTCAAAGAATCTATCACAGCAGCTCGGTGGCGAGCTATACACCTCGAATTGTCTCCTTGCACGGTATTCCACAATTGATCTCTTGGACCGTGGAAGCATCTTCACTTCTAAGTTAAGGATTCCTTTCGAAGGCCATGGGCACCAACATTCGTTTCAGCACAGCTTTTCATCCTCAAACTAGTGGCCAAGTCGGCGAGTCAATCAAATCCTTGAAGATATGCTCGGGGCTTGTGTCATTTCTTTTGGCATGAAGTGGGAAGAGTGTCTTCCATATGCGAGTTCTCCTACAACAACAGCTTCCAAGCAAGTTGGGCAAGGCCCCATTCAAAATCCTCTATGGCGAGAAAGTGTCGTACTCCTCTCAATTGGTCGAGACAGGTGAGCGCCAACTTCTTGCAGCGACTTGATCCTGAAGCGAAGAAATGTGCAAAGTCATTCGTGAGAATCTTAAAGCAGCATAATCGCGCGGAAGAACTATTATGATGACAAGCACCGTGATGTGGCTTTTGAAATCGGAGACCATGTCTACCTCGCGTCTCTCCAATGAAAGGTACTCGTAAACCCGGTATCAAAGGGAAGCTTGCCCCTAGATCGTGGGTCCTTTCAAGATCATTGGCAAAAGGCGATCTAGCCTATCAACGAGCTTCCATCCAACTTTGCAAGCGTGCGATGTGTTTCACGTGTCACAGCTCATAAGTGCTTCAAGATTCTGGCGCACTATCAACTTTGAAGAAATTGACCTCCAAGAAGATCTTTCTTATCATGAGCACCCGTTGCTATTCTTGAAGAAACCGGCGCAAGACTCGCAACAAGTCAATCAAATTCCTAAAAGTGAAGTGGTCACACCATTCCGACCGAGAAGCCACACAGGGGCGAGGATCACCTCCGTTCGAATATCCGGAGTTCTTTCGGTCCTAGATCTCGGGGCGAGATCCTCTTGTAGTGGTGGAGTGTTGTAACACCCCGGATGTTTCTTTCCATATTTGTAACTCCAACTCTTGCCATTTTCGGATATGTGCTATGATATTCCCTCCGTGGTTGGGTTTTGCTTTCATTTTGCATTTTGTCCATGTCATGCATCTCATATCATGTCATCATGTGCATCTCATTTGCATCGCGTTCGTCACATGATTCGAGCATATTCCCGTTGTCCGTTTTGCAATCAAACACTCCTATGTTCCCGGCGTCCCCTCTTGTTCTTTTTCGTGTGCGGGTGTTGAACATTCTCGGAATGGACCGAGCCTTGCCAAGTGGCCTGGTATAGCACGGTAGACCACTGTCAAGTTTCGGGTCATTTGGAGTTCGTTTGATACTCAACGGTTAACCGCACCCTCGCAAAGGCCTCTTTTAAGTTGCAGCCCAACACCCCTTCAAAACAGCCCAATAACCCATCTAACTCCCTCCATGCCCTCGATCGTTCGATCACGATCGTGTGGTAAGCTTACACCCATTTGGACTCTCCTAGCTCCCTCTATGCCTATAAATAGACCCTCCCAATCCGGGCAAACCCTAGCTCCGCTCCTCTCCTCGCCTTGAACACGTCCGGGACGGCGCCGGACGTCGCGCCGCCGCGCTTGCATGTCGGAGAACCGCCCGTGGGCAGCCAGCGCCGTCACCCGCCGCCCGGCCGCGCCAGACCTTGAGGCCAGGCCAACCCTCCAGCCCGCGCGCCGCGCCTCTCCGCTCCCCGCCGCGCCGCGCCGCGCCTTCATTGCCGCCATGCCGCCGCCATGCCGCGCGTCGCCCGCCGCCGACCGCGCCACGCGCCGCCCGATCGCCGCGCCCGGCCGCCGCCCCGCCGGCGACCTCCTCCTCCGCCCGGCCCGATCCGATCGAGATCCGATCTCGGGAGGCTGCCACGGTTGACTTCTTCCCCTCCAAAATCCACAAAGTTTTATTCACATGTTTAATTTCCTTGCATTTTCAATGCATCACAACTCATAACCGTGGCTCCGTTTTGGGCGTATAATATGTCAAAATGTTCGTCTCGAAGAGTACATCATTTCATTCCATTGCATCATTTGCATTTGAGCTCATCTTGATGCCCGAAATGCTGTTGGAAGATAGCTTCAGATCGTTAGTTTCAGAATCTTATCAGTTCGAGCTCTTTTGTCATTTTTGCCATGAATTATGTGTGCACCCTATGAACTTGAGTCCTACATGTAAGTTGCACATTGCCATGCCATCTTTCCAGGAGTATTTTCCATGTATTTTTGTGAGCTATGTGTTGACTAGAACAAGCATGCAAAGTAGGGATGATGATGTTTCTGATTTCAGGGACTTAGTGATTTCACTAAGTTTTGTCCTGCTGATAATTTTATGCCATATGTTCATGTTGTTTCAGAGAGATCTATGCCCTTTTTGAGCATGTTCAGTAAGGGTGTTTTGAACATATGGATGTTCTCTATCCATCCATGCCTTTGTTGGCATTTATGGAGTAGTCTAGCATGTCATTTTCGTGCTCTACTTTTGCTTGAAATTGTTTCCTGGCAGACTGTTTGCATTAGATTCAATTTTCACGAGGTCGGTGTAGTTGATCCGTGTATGCTATGATGTTGTTCTTGCCATGTATAGCTCCTATGCCATGTCTTCTTGATGGGTGTATGCTTAGTTTATCTTGAGATGCTCTGTAGTGAGTGCATCGACCTCACGAACATGCCATGTTGAATCTGTTTTTGCCATGTCCTGATATTTCACTAAGTCTGAAATCTGTTATAAAACTTGCAATGTTTACATGTGTGCCATCATTTCTTAAGGTCCTTTTTGGCTTATGGTCAGTAAGGGACTATTGAAATATGCTTTGAGTAGAATCATGTCATGCCTTGCTTTGCTATTTTAAGTTCCTGTAGCATGTTGTTTGCTTGCTCTAAACATGCCTTCCTGATGTTAATTCCTGGTATGTTAGTATTTTCACTAAGTCTGTGAACCTGATATTTTGAGCACTTTCACCATGCTTGTTTGAACATGTTATGATGTGATTTAGCCGTAGCTCAGTGCTCCTCTATTGTTAAGCATCTCCTGTAGTTCGTTGCCATATGCTTTGTTTTTATGTTGGGGTGCTGTAGCATAGTTTAGTGTTGCGTGCTAAGTAGCCCGGGCTGTTAAGCGCAGTTTTGAGTCATTCTTGTTTTGCTTGTCATTTGCAAACCGTGCATCCGTTTCCGGTGATCTTTATATCGATTTCAACGAAATCATCTCATCTTTCAGTGGAATACTTGGTTTGCCAAGTTGATGCCAGTTCATCATTTTCCTTCCGGAGCATACATATGCATTGCATATCACATCTTGCATAGCATGTCATGTTTTGCATCATATTGCTTGTGCATTGTTCCTTGTTTGATTGTGGTTCCGTTGCTTGTGTTCTTGCTTTGGGTAGAGCCGGAGGCGAGTGCGTGAGCGAGGAGCCTGTTGAGAACGCCTCGAGGATCAAGCTTCGACAACTCGAGAACCTTACGGGCAAGATGACCATACCTTGAAATCACTTCTATCTTTGCTTGCTAGATGCTCGCTCTTTTGCTATGCCTATGCTGCGATACCTACCACTTACTATATCATGCCACCCATATTGCCATGTCAACCTCTAACCATCCATGTCCTAGCAAACCGTTGTTTGGCAATGTTACGCTTTGCTCGGCCCTTTTATAAGCGTTGCTAGTTGCGGTGAAGATAAAGTTTGTTCCTCGTTGGAACACGGATATTTTAGGATATCACAATATCTATTGTTTTAATTAATGCATCTATATACTTGGTAAAGGGTGGAAGGCTCGGCCTTATGCCGTGTGTTTTATTCCACTCTTGCCACCTAGTTTCCGTCATACGGTGTTATGTTCCTTGATTTTGCGTTCCTTACGCGGTCGGGTGATTATGGGACCCCTAGACAGTTCGCTTTGAATAAAACTCCTCCAGCAAGGCCCAACCTTGGTTTTACCATTTGCCACCTATACCCTTTTTCCCTTGGGTTTCGCGAGCCGAGGGTCATCTTTATTTAACCCCGGGCGATGCTCCTCGAGTGTTGGTCCGGACTAAACCCTTTGCGGCGCCCCCTCAAAACTTGAGGTCTAGTTTTAGTTATGCGGATTGCTCATCCGTTGTGCCACGAGCGAGATATGTGCAGCTCCTATCGGGATTTGTCGGCGCGGTCGGGTGGTCTTGCTGGTTTAGTTTTACCATCGTCGAAATGTCTTGATGTCTGGGATACGAGTCGATCGGAGTGTCTTGGGTGAAGGTTTATTCCTTCGTTGACCGTGAGAGCTTGTTATGGGCTAAGTTGGGACACCCTGCGAGGTATTATCTTTGAAAGCCGTGCCGCATGTTATGAGGCAGATGGGAATTTGTTAATGTCGGTTGTAGAAAACCGAAGTTGACTTTAATTAAAATACATCAACCGTGTATGTAACCGTGATGGTCTCTTCTCGGAGTCAGGGAAGTGAACACGATGTTGGAGTTATGTTTGGCGTAAGTAGTCGGGATCACTTCTTGATCGCTAATAGTTTCACGACGGCGCCTTGCTTCTCTTCTCGCTCTCTTTTGCGAAGTAGCCACCATATATGCTAAGTAAACTTGCGGCAGCTCCTCCTTTTGACACCAGCCTTCCCTTAAGCTTAAATAGTCTTGATCTCGGGTGTGAGATTCTTTGAGTCCTGTGGCTCCTGATTCTACCAAAAGCAGATCACGGTACCGGTGATGCCGGTACTGCATGGCAAGCTGAGCTAAAGTGGGAATATGATGAGGCCCTTGGTCGATACTATGTTTCCTTTCCAGACGATTAGTAGTGGAGCCCAGTTGGGGCGATCGGGGATCTGTGCCGCATGTGGGGTTTTCTTCTTTTTATTTTGGTTCCGTAGTCGGACCTTGACTGTATTTGGATGATGTAATGCTTAATTCATGTAATTGTGTGAAGTGGCGACTGTAAGCCAACTATGTACCTTTTCCCTTATGTATTACATGGATTGTGCGAAGATTACCTCACTTGCGACATTGCTTTCAATGCGGTTATGCCTCTAAGTCGTGCTCCGACACGTGGGAGCTATAGCCGCATCGAGGGCGTTACAATTACCCTCCAACGGCGGACAAGATCGACGAATGGAGGGCCACCATTCAGAGTCTCATCGGCTTTGGCAACGGCAACACCCCACGGCAGCCAAGTACATTGCAGCAGCGGCAAGATTGCGCACGGCGAGCGGTGACAAAACGGTGGGGTGCAGCCGTGCACTCTCCACCACGAAGGCCAAGATCACCGACTTCGCGGATCTACCTCGGCAGCGACTCCACCGCATCATCAGATCCACGAGCTCGTCGCGATCAGCGCCAAGTTCTTCACGAGCGAGCAGCAAGAAAGCGCTCATACTGCGCCGGCGTCGAAGAAAGCGGCGTCAATCGGACCAGCGCGCTGGGCCCTTTGTCGACATGCATGCGCCACGGGAACCAGGCGACTTGCCGTACGTGGTAGGTTGCCCTGCATTCACTCGTGAACTGCGGCAAGTCTAGTGGCCCAGCATGAAGAATTTTGAGCCAGACGTACCAGAGAAGTACGACGGCAAGTCTCATCCATCGGAGTTCCTCAGCATCTACACCATCGCGGTGCAAGCTGCTGGGGGGCGGGACGACAAGATCCTTACCAACTACTTCCCGCTGGTGCTCAAGCCCAATGTCAGGTCCTGGCTCATGCACTTGCCGGACAACTCCATATCCTCCTGGGCAGACCTATGCCATCGGTTTGTCGGCGCCTTCTGGTGACCACAAACCTCATAGCCCGAAGAGCGACCTTCATCTGCTTCGCCCGAAGGAAGGAGAGCCCTAGCAAGTACATTCGGAGGTTCGGCCGTGTGCGGCACAACATCCCAGATGTCCACCCTGCCGCGGTGTAACGCCCCGGATACAACTTTCCATATTCTTAACTCCAACTCTTGCCTTTTCCGGAGATGCGATATGATATTTCCTTCGTGGTTGGGTTTTTGTCTTTTGTTTTGCATAGTTCGTTCCGATAAGTTTATGCCATGATCATGATGAGTGCCTTGTCATATTTTTTCTTCTTGCATCATGTTCATCGTTTGTTATATTGATTATGTGCCATCCATGTGGTTGCCATAGTCATCTTGCTTGCTGTATGATATTTGATATGCCTTGTGTCATTTTTATTGCATTCTTTCATGATCATCATGTGGGTTGCATTCTTCATGTTGATGTATTGTTGGTGTGCTATCCATCTTGATTTTTTCCATCAGCATTTTCCCCCAAGTGCACAACCTATCCACTTCTTCATCTATTTCAAACTTTGGCTTTCATGTCAAGTGCCTTTTTCTCCTCCATAAATGTTCATTCTTTTCCTGATGCTAGCTCACCATGACTACACCCTCTCTGCCGATTATCAGCTCATTTGAAGATGTTTTGGTTAGGTTAAAAATGGCTCTAGTTTGAATTTAATTCAAACTTGGATTATTTTCTACCTCTAAAAAGTCAACTCAATTTTATCAAATACTACATAATTCACGGACTCGGTATATTCATTTCTTCCTCATACCTCTCCTTTTCCTCTGTGCTTTTGCTCTTTTATTACATTTGAAGAAATAAAAGAAAGCGAGCGAGAGGGCTTGCAACAACCCAGCAGCCATGAGCCCATTTCAGCGCTCCCACACAGCCCACCCTGGCCCAACTATGTTCACGGCCACCTGCCCCGTTGCGTCACCGTCTCTGTTCCAGACACAGAGCGCTCACGCTCGCGCCGTGAGCTTCACGGACGCCGAGGTCGCGCCGTCTTCTCCCCTCCTTTTAAGCCAGCAGCCACGCCCTAGGTTTTCCCCTTCTCCCTCTCGATTTTCCTTTGCCGCCGCCACCCAGGAGGGCAACTCCTCCACGCTCCATCTCCTCCCTGCAGCCATCATGGCTGGCCCAAGCAAGAGCTCAAACCGGAGTAGGAGCATCGCCGGCCTCCCCTTCGTCGACCCGAGAACGCGGCGCCTCCCGACTCCGTTCGGCGCCGATCCGAGGCAGGGCGCCTTCCCGGCGTCCTCTTCGTCCTCTGCTTTGTCTTCTTCACGGACAGCAAGCCCACCGGAGTTCCTCGCCTCCTCTCCGTCGCTATTTTGAATCCCCGACCGCATCCTCATGTCAAAGGTATACTAGGTATACCCAACTCCATCTCTGATCTTGTTGATCATGATTTGATCACCAGAGTCGTTGCTAGCTCCTTGCCATCTTCGTGGTCTCAGTGCTCCGACGAGTTCTGAATTTTTTGGTGTAGTTGCAGTAGTCGCCGTGGTTCCTCGCGCTTCGCCCCGCTCTGGATCCTCTCTCGCTCTCGCCGCCTCGTCGTGCCACTCCCTGCTCCACCCTCTTTGTTCACGCTCGCACACGCAAGACCGAAGCGTTACCGCAGCGCGGCAACCGCGGAACACCAGCCGCTGGCAGCTTGGTCGTCATCTTCTCCATGTCGAGAGCAGTCTCACCTTTCGTTCCGGACACCCGCACGCATGGCTGCACCCTCACAGGGCACACACCCACACACGCGCCTCCCACCACCGCTTCCCTCGCCAGTTTCCGCACCCCCGCCGGTGATCCGCTGCACCTGCAGCCGCTGGTTGCTCCCGTCGCCGGCAAGCATCACCGGGCATCCATGGTCATAGCCGTGGCCATGCCCCGCCACAGCTCCTACCCTTGCCCCGTGAGCCAACACACTGCAGCGCATCAATACCCCATTCCGCAGCCTCCCTAGAAGGATTGGCACCCCAGCCCTCTGAAACCACGGCATTATTCTTTGTTGGCTCCGTCGCCAGCGAGTCCACTGTGTGGGCCTTCGGTTTGGGCCACAGTCGCGTTGACCATATGTTCATCTTCCTCGATCTCAATTTGCATCACCTAGCCTAGTGGTTGGCGCAGCCCTATCCATCCGGCGTCACGGGGATCGAGTCCAGCGCCCCATATTTTTGCTCTGTTTTCCCCTTATTTCTATGCACACACACACTCAGCGCTCACGTGGGCCGAATACTCATCTGGGCGCTGCCGCAGTGCTGCCAGACCCGATGCATATTTTTTTCGATCTGTGTATTTTAGCATTTTCCAATGCATTCTTATTTACTGAAATGCCATCATCTTGCATTGCTCATATATAAATAACCGTGCATCGGATTAAAATGAGTTAAACATGTAAAATGCTTAGAATTTCATGTACTTTCACAATATCCAACTTTCATCCATGTTAAAATATTTAAAACTGCTGTTTGCATTAATTTGCATATATGCAATGCTAAAATGATTTATTTCATAACTAAATAACCGTAGCTCCGTTGTAAATAAACTTTATATGTAAATGGGGTGGAAAAGTGCCTAGTTTAACATGGTCCACTTTATTTTCCTGTTTAACTACTTTAAAATATGGTTTAGGTCAGAACAGTACCAAATTCGAAATATGCACATGGGGATTTTCCGGAATTGTTGTTTGTTCTTTCGGCCTCATTTAAACTTGCCTAAATAGTTAGTTTACTTTTGTTACACCCCTTGCCATGTTTACCAACATTTAACATTGTTGTGTACCTAAACGGGAGTGAACTAAATAACTCGATGTGGTGTTTTGTCAATATGCAACTCGTTGCATATTGAGCTCCACTTAACTTGTAGTATTGTTTGTTGCACTTTGCCATGCCATGCCTCATTAAACCGAACATGCATCATACTTGCTTGTGCATCATGCCATGTTTATGCTTGTGCATTTACCATGTTGTTTGTTTCTTTCCGGTGTTGCTTCTTAGTTCCGGTAATGTTGCGATTGTGAGGATTCGTTCGACTACTCCCGTTGTCTTCCTTCATGGATTGGTCTTCTTTCCTAGCGGGATTTCAGGCAAGATGACCGCTACCCTGGATCTCACTACTATCATTGCTATGCTAGTTGCTTCGTTCTATCGCTATGCTGCGTTACCTATCATTTGTTCTTCAAGCCTCCCAAATTGCCATGAACCTCTAACCTTTGACACCATTCCTAGCAAACCGTTGCTTGGCTATGTTACCGCTTTGCCTAGCCCCTCTTATAGCGTTGCTAGTTGCAGGTGAAGTTGAAGATTTTCTCCATGGTGGACAGGGTTATGTTGGGATATCACAATATCTCTTATATTATTTATGCATCTATATACTTGGTAAAGGGTGGAAGGCTCGGCCTTATGCCTGGTGTTTTGTTCCACTCTTGCCGCCCTAGTTTCCGTCATACCGGTGTTATGTTCCCGGATTTTGCATTCCTTACTGCGGTCGGGTGATTTATTGGACCCCCACGACGGTTCGCTTTGAATAAAACTTGTCGGCAAGGCCCAACCTTGGTTTTACCATTTGCCTCACCACCACCTATACCCTTCCCTTGGGTCGGCCAACCCGAGGTCATCTTTATTTAGCCCCGGGCGGTGCTTGTCTAAGTGCTGGTCGAACTAGAATCCTTTACGGCGCCCCTCAAGGAAACTTGAGGTCTCGTTTTAGTTATGCGGAGTGCTCATCCGGTGTTGCCACGAGCGAGATATGTGCAGCTCCTATCGGGATTGTCGGCGCATCGGCGGCTTTGCTGGTCTTGTTTTAGCATTGTCAAAATTTCTTGTAAACCGGGATTAGAGGCTGATCGGGTCTTCTGGGAGAAGGTCTATTCCTTCGTTGATCGCGAGAGCTTGTCATGGGCTAAGTTGGGACACCCTGCGGTATAAACTTTTCGAGAGCCGTGCAGCGGTTATGTGGTAGATAGAATTTTTAATGTCGGTTGTAGATAACAACACGGATCCGAATTAAAACGCATCAACCACGTGTGTAGCCGTGATGGTCTCTTCTCGGCGGAGTCTGGGAAGTGAACACGGTTTCTAGGTTATGTCTGACGTAAGTAGGAGTTCAGGATCACCTCTTGATCATTGCTAGCTTCATGACCGTTCCGCTTGTTTCTCTTCTCGCTCTCATTTGCGTATGTTAGCCACCATATCATGCTTAGTCGCTGCTGCAACCTCACCACTTTACCCCTTCCTTTCCCATTAAGCTTTGCTAGTCTTGATACCCATGGTAATGGGATTCCTGAGTCCTCGTGGCTCACATATTACTACAACAACGATTGCGGTACATGTTATCACGATGATCATGGCCGAGGCGATGTTTGCTTGCTTGAGTTCATCTTACGCTTCTTCTTGATCGGGGATAGGTTCGGTCGGCAGCACTGGGCTAGCGAGGTGGATGTCATTTTAGTTTCTATTTGTGTTTCATCCGTAGTCGGATGTTGATCTCTTAATAAAATGATGTTGTATTAGTGTGGCATTGTATGCCTTTTGTATATATCCCACTATTACGTAATGTTGATGTAATGATATCCACCTTGCAAAAGCGTCTTCAAGATGCGCTTCTATCCTTAGTGGGACCTTGAGTTCCTTTAGGATAGGGTCGCATCTTAGGCGTGATTTCTGAGTCATCGGTAGCGTTCCATCGAGCGTCTTGAAATCGCGAGATGCGGGAGGAGATGGCGATGTGCAAAATCAAAGGCGTTAGGGAGCTATATGCCTGGCCGACAAGTGTGCACATGTTGAGAAGGAGGAAACTCCCGGAGAGAATAGAAGCGAGGAGGATCGATGGCGAGGATGCTGCCCGAAGAAAAGCGGTGGCGGAACAACGAGGAAGAAGAAAGGCAAAGATGTGCTAGTCGTTGAGCGGTCCGACAGCAGGTGGCGCCAAGAAAGCCAAAGCTGGTAGCTCGGCAAGGAGATTGCCGCATGCACCAACTGCCGGGCTGTGGCGGTCGCCGACAAGCGGGGCGGCACCAACAAGCGATCTTGCAAGATCCACGCACCAAGGGCCATTACCTCGAGCTGCAAGAAGGTCGAGCAACTTGTCGGCAACAAAAGGCCGGTCTGACGACGCGACAAGGAGAAGGCCAAGAAGGTCTGGAGGATCGGGCAAAAACACCCGGCCGAGGAGGGCGGTAGCGGCAAACCAAGCGGCGGCAAGAGACAGACCTCCAGCGGCGCGACAAGGGACGAACATGGCGGCAGCGATGAAGATATGGATGATAGCGAGACCGGTGAGCAGGAGTTCGAGAAAGCCACAGAGGTCTGTGCGTTGGCGGTGCTTCTCGCATACTTCACACGCCCGCTCAAGCGGTGGGTGCGAGAAGTCAATGCGGCGAGAACCACCCGTCGAGTCCGCAAGCCTCGAAATGGTCGGCACACCTATCATCTTTGATATTGAGGACCACCACGATCGCATAAGCTGCGGTCGGTGCTTGCCGATGTTGGTTTCACCAACTATCCGCAACCTCATGGTCACTAAGATGCTAGTTGGCGGCGGGGCGGCTTGAACCTGATCTCCTCTGCGGTACTCGAAACTCGGATCCACGACAGCGAGCTCGAAGAGACCGGCACATTCAAGGAATCAATCCGGGAAGGAGCAAGCGAAGGAAAGATTACGTTGCGGTGACATTTGGCGGCGAGTTGAACTTCGGGACTGAGAGGTCACTTTTGGCGTTCTTGACTTTCCATTGCCTTACAATGGGATACTCGGCCGTCGGCACTTTCGCCAAATTCATGGCAGCCTCTCACTATGCATACAACATCTTTGAAGATGCGGGCGGATAAGTGTCATCTCGTCCTGGCGACAAGAAGGATGCTCTTATCTGCGCCGACAAGATCCGGGAAGCGGCAGCGCAGCGGATCGCAAGTCACTTGCCGTTGAAGCTCCGGGGAAGAAGAAGACCAAGTCGGCAAGAGTTACGATGCCCACTCCGGCAAGCGCACCTCTTGGTGCTGCGCTACCGTCGAGATGCACCATCGAGCTCCACCGGCAAGCGTAAAAGACAATGGCAGCTCGCGAGAGACCAAGAAGGTGTCGCCAAGGAGGGCGGCTTGGTGGTACCTTCACCATCGGTGCCACTCTCGACCCTAAATAGGAAAGCGCTTGTTGCTTTCCTGCGGTAACGTCGACGTGTTTGCGTGGCAACCGTCTGACATCCCTAGTGTTCCCAGGAAAGTAATCGAGCACCATCTTGCCGTTTGTCCTCATGCGCAGCCCGTCAAGCAGAAGGTCAGGAAACAAGCGATGGGCGCCAGAATTCATCGCGAAGAAATCAAGAAGTTGGAAGCAGCGAGGCCTTGTCGGAGGTGCTCCATCCTCGTGGTTGGCCAATCACAGTAGTCGTGCGCCAAGGCAAATGGGAAATGGAGGCTTTGTATCGACTTCACCGATGTCAATAAAGCTTGTCCCAAAGACCCATTTCCTTGCGGCGCATTAACAGATTATTGACTCCATGGCGGATGTGACTTGCTTTCATTTCTTGGCGCATACTCGAGGATACCATCAGATCTTCATGGCGAAGAGGATGAGGAAGACGCATTCATCACTCCATGTGGCACATCTTTGTTTCATACGGATGCCTTTCGGTTTAAAGAATGCTGGTTCAACATTTTCAAGGGTAGTCCATGATGCTTTTGAGCCACAAATGCGAAATGTGGAAGCCTACATGGATGACATAGTGGTCAAGAGCAAGGACAAGGCAACTCTAATTCAGGATTTAGGCGAAACTTTTGCAAATCTGCGCAAGATCAACCTCAAGCTTAACCCGAGAAGTGTGTGTTTGGAGTTCCCTCCGGCAAGCTTCTCGGGTTCTTCATGTCTCGATGGGAATTGAAGCCAATCCGCCAAGATCAAGGCCATTGAGCAGATTGAAGCACCAAAGCGTCAAGGATGTCGAAGACTTGCGGTTGCGTGGCCGCCCTCGGCGAGTTTATCTCTAGAGTGCTGGAAGCGCTCTGCTGTTTTCAAAATATTGAAAAAGGCAGGTCAATGAAATGGACTCGGAGCGGAAGCTGCTGCTGCGAGACTTGAAGAGATACTGTCCTCCACTCCAACACTTGTCGCACCTAAGCCACAAGAAAAGTTGTTGCTGTATATAGCGGCAACCAATCAAGTGGTTAGTGCTGCGTTAGTAGCGGAGAGGGAGGCGGATGATGAGCCAGCAACCACGGCAGATGCATCCAGTGACAAGCAGGGGACTTCACCGACAAGCTCTGGTCCCGACAAGGATGGATCTGCATAGGCGCGTGAGGAGATATAGAAGAGAATGGTGCAGTGCCCAGTTTACTTTGTCAGTTCCCCTCTGCAGGGGGCTAGGTCAAGATACTCTGGTGTGCAGAAATTGCTTTTCGGCCTTCTCATGGCCTCGAAAGCTGCGCCATTACTTCCAAGCACGAGATCACGGTTGTCACTCGTTTTCCGCTGAAGAGGATCTGCGAGAATCCGAAGCGGCAGGCGGGATTGTCTAGTGGGCCTTTGGGCTGTCAAGCTTTGGCCTCAAGTTTGAAACACTTCAACTATCAAAGTAGAGCATTGGCAGAATTCATAGCAGAATGGGCGCCAACACGGATGAAGAAATTCGAAGCGAGCATCCCGTCAAGGAAGCAAGCAAAAGTGGCTGATGTACTTTGATGGTGCCTTCTCGCTGCAAAGCGCCCGGTCTTGGCGTGCTACTTATTGCGCATGCCGGAGAGCACCTCAAGTCGTAGTCGGATGCACTTTCAAAGGAGCAAGCAACGAACAATACCATGAGTATAAAGGTTTGCTTGCGGTCTCGAGATCGCAGCAGACCTTGGGATCAAGAAGCTCATTATCGGGGTGACTCGCGACTTATCGTCGCCAAGTGAACAAAATTATCGAGTCCGTTGATGGAAGCTTACGTTGATGAAGTGAGAAAGTTAGAAGAACACTTTGGCGGCCTACGGATGGAACATGTTCGAGAGCTCGAGCGACATTACCGATGGCTGTCGAAGTCGCCGCACTTAAGTTACTGTGGAACCAGGAATCTTTGTGCTCAAAGCCCGACTCAACCGTCATGCGCCATCAAGCTGGACAGAGCAAGAAGAGGAAGTTGATTTCTGGTGACTATTTTCGGCGGAGCTCCCGAAGCCGCCGCCAAGAAGGTCCCAAGATCAACACCAAAGGTCTTTGAGGAAGCGATCTGCTCTGGCAAGCCCTAGGGTTTGTTCCATTGAAGCGAGCGCTCCCGACAAGTTTTGCTCGGCAAGCTTGCGAGGGCGTCAAGCTCGGTGAGCCGCGAGTTCTCGCCGAGAAGCGGATGTTCCCACGGCAGCAGATGTGCCTTTAGTCCTTGTTGTCGAGCCATAAGCTCCGGCATGGGCACACAGATTATCTGTTTCCTTGACGGAGAACTTCGAAGAGCAAAAAGAAGCGGAAAGAGTAGCCCGGCGGTCAAGTATGTACAAGTTTGTCGACAACACCTTTATGCGAGAAGAAGACTCAGCGGTGTGAAATTAAAGTGTATTCACGGGAAGATGGACAAAAGCTGTTGGCTGAGATACATGAAGGCATATGTGGTCACCACATTGGCGCAAAGCGCTTGCCGGCAAAGCATTCGGCAAGGTTTCTTTTGGCCGACAGACCCTCGGGATGCAAGCGCACAAGTAACCAAGTGTGAAGCGTGCGGTTCCATTCCAGCGAGATACACCAGCCGACTTAAGCTCTCCGGGCGATCCCTTTATCCTGGCCATTTTGATGCAGGGGCTCGACATCCTCGGCCCCTTTCCCGAGCTGTCGGGGCTTTGAGTACTTATGCGTTGCAATCGACAAGTTCACAAAGTGGCGGAAGTAAAGCGATGAGGAAGGTGGCAGCCACGATCGCGATCAAGTTCTTGGTCGATTGTTTGCCGCCGGGATCCCTAGCGGGATCATCACCGACAACGGCACGCAATTCACGAGCCGCACCTTCATGCGATCGTCCAAGATCTTGGCGCCAAGGTGCGCCGCTTAGCCATTGCTCATCCAGAAGCAGCGGTCAGCGGGGAGGAAAATGCTGAAGTGTTGCGGCGGGCTCAAGACCAGGACTTTCGACGAGGCTGCGCAAGTGCGGAAAAAGCTGGATTGAGGAGCGCGGTGGTTCTTTGGTCGATCGGGGCGGCGCCGTCGAGCCAGCTGGCGGACACCTTCGCTCTAGTCTATGGGCGAGGCAGTTCTCCCGCGGAACTTCGTATCGTGTCACCTAGAGTGCTCGCTTATGATGAGCTTGAGCAAGAGCAGCTGCGACAAGATGACGCTGCTCCTTGAGGAAGACCGTCTTGAGCTCTTTGTCTGAGCTGCTCGATACCAGCAAGCTTTGCGCGCTACCATAACCGCAAAGTTAATGCGAAGTCTTGAGGAAGGCGACCTTGTTCTTGGGCGTTCAGTCCGCCAAGAATTCCAACAAGTTGATGCCGAAGTGGGAAGGCCCTTACGGGTGAAAGCGAGTCACTAGGCTGGCGCTGTCGCCTTGAGACCGAAGATGGCATTCGGTGAGCAACTCCTGTAACATTGAGCATCTTCGTAAGTTTTACCCGTAAAGCGGTTGCGAGAACCTGTTCGGCAACCACCTTTTATACAAATCTTGCGGCTGTTGCATGTAATCCTTTGTACAAAGCGGCTTGAACCCGATGCATAAGTAAAGCTCATGTGCTCGCATATCTTGTCAATTTCATGCTTCCTATTTTTTTGCATGTGTTATCGACACTTTGTGCAGCGCCTACCCCGATGGCGATAATGAGCCGTAAGGCTCCATATCTTTATTTTCTATTCTTTCTCTTTCTCAAAGAAAGGAAGGTTCCCTCGCCCACAAGTTTGCGGGGAAAGGAGAACATAATGGTGTGGACGAGGCGTCGTTCAAGAAAGTTTAAGCCTTGGGGGCATAAGCGACAGAAAAGCTAAGTTGCCAAAGTTTGAGCAATCAGTTTTAAAATTTTAAGTTATCTTCCTCGAGCGACCGTGCTTTGTATGGAAAACACATGCGGCGGAGGAACCAACTCATAGCTAGTTGCGCCCTTACTTTGTTTGAGTCCGCTCAACAACAAGTGAGCTGTGACTAGTTGCGACAAGGTTTCTTGTCGGTGGCGGCACCTTGACGGAACTCTTGGCGTCCCTTTTCGGCGCTTTCATGGTAAGGTGCCTACGCCGACAAGTTCCCTAAAAGCGTAGGGCAAAACATACAAAGGAAGGAATCAAGTAAAGGAAATAACATAGCAATCGATACCCAAAATAGAGTTATATTACAAGATAGCTTGTCGTAGCTCTAACAGATTGTTTTCATAACATAACCAGCAGCGACAAGAAAAGGAGAAAACGGGCGGCCTAATCTACTCGATCGCCCTCAACCCTCTTGATCCCGCTCACCTTGTCCACAATGGGTGCGACAAGGGTCTTAGCGCTTCGAGATCAGCATCCGCGGCAAGGTCTGAGGGCGTTGGTGAGGTTGAGGCTGGGTTGCGGAAGGCCACCTTCACCAACACCTTTTGAAGAGCTCCCGCACAGATCTTGCGCGACTCATCGGCCAGCTGCTTTGGGATCTTCTCCCGGAGTCGCTGGAGGGCCGTCGCCACGCCTTTGAAGAACAAGCTGAGCTTGGCGCTGGGTTGGATGTTCTCATCGGATGGATACCCGAAATCCTCCATCCCTTGCTGCGCCAGCTCCTTGTCGATGGCTGCGGCAACATCCATGAGACCCTCCGTCCAATGCTCCACATTCTCCTTAAAAGTGTTCTGGGTGGCAGCAGCACTCGCTAGCAGCGCCTCGTCGGCCCTGATCTTCTCCTTCAAGGCCACCTCCTGCTCCCTGGGGCCGTCCAGCGTCTTGGTCAAAGTAGTCAGCTTCAACTCAAGATCTGCGTTGGAGTCCTTGGCGGCGCTAAGCTCCTTGCCCTTCTCGACGAGACGACCCTGCAGCTCACCAAGGGTGTGGCGTCCTTCTGGCGCTCACGCTTGAGCGCGGCAAGCTCTTCACCGCTCGCCTTGAGATCGGCCTCCAGCTGCGCCACCTTCGTCTCCAGCTCCTTCTTGGCGGCCTCGGCAGCTGCGGCAGCATCCTCTGCTTCCTTGAGTGCCCCGCCGAATGTTTTCTCACGCACAGCAAGCTCCTCCTCATGGCTGTCAAGGTTAACCTTCCGCTGCGCCAACTCGCCCTCCCGCGCAGACAGCTCCTCGGCGGCAAGCCGCTGTTGCTCTTCAGCTTCGGCCTTCTCGAGGAGGAAGGCTTTCGGCGCCTCGGCGAGTTGCTCCTGCTACTCTGCCAGGGACCGGAGAGCTTCCTGGTTAAGACCTCGGAGCTCCTCTGCGTGCTTCTCGATGTCCACTCCCGCCTTTGTGGCAAGCGCTTCTTGGGATTCCAGCTTGGCCTGCCGAGCGCGGTAGAGCGACACCAGCTTCCGCAGCATCCGCTCCTCCTCGGGCTTCGCCCGCTGCTGCTTCGGCGCGTCGACCAGCGTCAGCCCAATGAGCGAGCACCTCTTCATCAAAGATTTCTCCTTCGACCGGCGCCACAGGCTTGGCGCCCGGGGAGCTTGATGAAAACGCCATCGCCCGGCCTTCAAATAGGCGCCCGGGCTGGGGATCTTGAACTGGCTGCGGCAGTGGCGGGAGATCGGCGGTCGATGTGGCGCTGGCGCTCTTGCGGCCTCGGGGCGTCGGTCGATCGCGGACCCTCGCCCGGCTTTTGCGGCGGCAGCTTTGGCAACCTCTTCGCGGCGAGATCCTCGGCGCCGGTACTTCTTGATGCGCGGCGTTGTCGGTATTGCGCGTGTTCTCCTCGCCCGGCGACCTCGGTCTCCATCGGCTCCGTGGCGAGAGGGATCGGCGGCGGAAAAGGGAGAAAAGTCAAGCAAATATCCAAAAAGAAAATCGGAAGAAGAAGAACCCAAGGGAAGTTTTCTAGCAAGAGGATTACTGTCTTGGGTTCTACATTAGTGGTCTCCGCCACGGAAGTCATTGGTGCTGTCCCTTGCGGAGAACTCTCCCTTCTTGGAGACTTCTCCCTTACGGAGAATGCTCCTTGCGGGAATCCCCTTTGGCGGTGTGGTGAGGCGGATGGCATGTCGGGGTGGCTTCAGGCGCTCTGGTGGCTGCTGCTGCTCCTACACAAACCAATAGTCAGGATGTCGACAAAGGAAGAACACCCATGCACATAACAGCGGGAAGTAAACCATATACTTACGCTGGGGGCTGCTTTGGGGAATAGTTGCCGGGTCCGGTAAGGTTGTCTCGGACGCACCCCCTGCTGTCGCGGTGGGTTCGTCCTCGATGACAATCACCGGGACCTGGGCTCTCTTCGCTGCTCTCCGGGCCAGAGTCCTAAAAAGGAATGAGTTTGGAGTAAAGCAAATCAGATACAAGACAAAACAACGAGAATTGAAGAACTACAAGTACAACAGAGAATCTTACTCTTCTTCTTCCTTGTCGGGCTGGCGGAGAGGTCAATCCGGCTCACCTCCCGCCTGACAGGCGGAGGAGTAGTTTCCTTAGCCGCTTCTTGCGAGGTAGTGGCGGTGGTGCAGGCGACCCAGCTCCGGCCGCCACCGGCGTGAAGCAGCGGGAGGCGGCGGTTGTCAGGAGAACCCGCTCCGGTTACGCCTAGCGGCGTGAGGTGCTCCAGCAGCAGTGCTTGCCTGCAGTGGGCGTGTGTGTGGCGGCTGTTGACTTCGTCTGCCGCCCGCTTCATCCCGGCCTTGTGGAGCGCCTTCTTGGTGGAGCAGGGGGCTCTGCTTGCGGCGAGCTGTGCGAAGATGAGGAGGATGAGGAGTTGGTCTTCACGAGCGCTCTCACCTCGGCGAGCTTCGCTGGAATCAACCGAGGCCAGCAAGCTCTCCCTCGCCCGGCAAGCCCCTCTCCTCGGCATGGCATGCCGCCTCTGCTACCTCTGCCTCCTCCACGGTGAATCGAAACTTCGCCCGCGGCCTACTACGCCGCCTCTTCCGGCCCTAGTGGCGTCGCTGCATTTCCGCATCGGTGGTGTCACGAGTAAGGCTTTTACATTCATCGGTAGCGGACCGACACTTCTACCAAGCCGTCAAAGAACTCATGCGCGACATCGTCTGCGGGCTCTTACCAAGTTGGGACAATTCCATGCGAATCGCCTGGCGGCATCATTACGCGGATCGCGGTCGGCGAGGAGTTGTTACCTGTGGAATGACACCCTTGACAACTTTGAACGCCGGGATGTTGAGGTCGTGCTTGAACAGTTCTGGAGCATCGCCTCCGGTTCGAGAACGATGAAGTTGAAGTTGAGGCCTGGCGCAGCCTCATGATGTCGCCGCATTTGGAACTCCGGTGGGTATCCTCCTCTCCTGCGAGAAGCGTCTGTGGCGAAGAAAATTTGCGCCAGGCGCTCTGATGGCCCGGCAAGCACTGAGGCATAGGATCCGGGTAGCGGCAATCTTTAGCCTATCGTCTTAGGGGCCCGCTGCTCCAATCGTTGCAGCGCACTCTGGGGTTTGGCGCTTGGCGATGGCAGCTGCGAGTTCTCCTCGACAATCCGGCACGGTCTGCTCTCCATTCCTCCCACTTGCTGCGGAGCTCTCCTCGAGATAAGCTTCCTTCTTGCCAGCTCTCGAGATCCAGGCGATTCCGCGGATAAAAGCTCCCTCTCTCAACTCGGGGCATAAAGAAGTGGCGAAAAAGAGCTACATTTGGATAGACTCCGACAAAGATTTGAGAGATGTGCAAAAACTGCCATGGTCGAGCGGCATTGGGGTGAAGTCAGGAGGCGGAACCCGTAGGTGTTCATAATGTCACAAAAACTTCGAGAGAAAAGCGGGCGAGGCCGTAATGCGCTCTTGAAGAAGGATACCCATTGGACCCGGTTCAGCGGCGGTGAGAGTACCTTCGTCTTGTGGATCTTCGCGTCTCCGTCGACCGGAAGAGGTAGTAATACTCCTCGGCTCCTTCACGGCGAGCTTGGGGAGGAAGGTTACTGCTCCTTTCGCGCGCCCGAGCCGTTGTGCCTCGATCGACTTCACTCCCTTCCCTTGTCGGCTTTGAGACCATGGCGGAGGTGGTGGGGAGATCGGCGGCGTTAGTGGTGCTGGTGGCGATGGGGCGGGCGCTGCCCTCTTTCAGCTTTGGGAAGAAGGGGGCGGCGGAGGTTTCGAATGGAATAACAACCGGTGAGATGGGAGAACTGCCCTGTTTCCCTGCTTATAAAGAAGGAGGGCGGGCGTTCCGTCTTTCGAATAAAGAAACCACCCGATCTCTCCCACGGCGCCGCATTCGGCGTGTGCCGTTCGGGGAGGCGCGGTGGATCTTGGAGTAAGATCTGGCGTAACCCGGGCAGCGTACCGTGCCCTATTTTGGGGTGACCCAACAGCGCTCGGCACCATGTGTGGCCCAGGCCGGGGCTCTGTCCGGTGTACTAGATTAGGGGTACCCTAGTATCCCGAACTTGTGCCGCGAGCGATCGCGACACCAGCGGCAAGGCTTACTGGTAACGCCAAGGTCCTCCGTGGTTCCTCTGGAGCCATTCAAGAACAAAGTATTCAAGCCAAGGATACAAGGCCCGGCAAGAGGAGCTTGCCGGGAAAATAACCGAGGCATCTCGAGGAACTTGCCGCCAGCGCAGCCGCGTCCGGCGAGGCCGGTGGCGACAAGCTTCCGGATGCGACAAGACAGCGACTACGGCAAAGCGCTTGCAGCGACAAGCTACCACTCTGTACCAGCGCTCGGCACATCCACCAGCGTGTGCCATACAGGACCTTTCCGGTGCGGCGTGGCAGAAGGTTGTGCAGCCGGCGGTCGCGGTGGCAGCGATCTTGACAAGATTGCCATCGTGGCAGCGGTGGCGTCCTGACGGTCCCTTTTGCACTATTTGAGGCGTCTGAGCGGGCATTTAATGGCTTTGTCCCTTGCCGTCGGGGTTAGGTATGATACCTTTGTACAGGTAGTTGTACCAACCGCAACACTTTTCCATTTTTTACCCTTGACTACGTTGCCACCTGTCCGTGACCCCTTGAGCATATAAAAGGAGGCCCATGCACAACGTAGAGGGGGGTTCGAGGGCAGAAAAACACTCACGCTCGGTCTCGTTAGCAGCTAGTGTGTCTTTGTAGCTTTCGGTGCTCCCGAGCAGAACTCAATACACTCGGACATGCAGCGATGGGAGTATTATCTCTCCGGGAGAGCTCGAAGCTGGGTAAAACTGCTCGTGTGCCGCCTCGATCTGCTCTTTCTTGTGATCTCCGCCCCCCCCGAGCAGGAAGGGGCTCGATCACCTTGGTCCCATAGGTGTTCGTGGATTAGTTTCCCCCGACAAAGATACATACGGATCTTAATGTTGCAGACCCGTTGACTAAGCCTCTCTCACGAGCAAAACATGATCATCACCAAGACTCCATGGGTGTTAGAATCATTACTATGTAATCTAGATTATTGACTCTAGTGCAAGTGGGAGACTGAAGGAAATATGCCCTAGAGGCAATAATAAAGTTATTATTTATTTCCTCATATCATGATAAATGTTTATTATTCATGCTAGAATTGTATTAACGGAAACATGATACATGTGTGAATACATAGACAAAACTATTGTCACTAGTATGCCTCTACTTGACTAGCTCGTTTATCAAAGATGGTTATGTTTCCTAGCCATGGACAAAGAGTTGTTATTTGATTAGCAGGATCACATCATTAGGAGAATGATGTGATTGACATAACCCATTCCGTTAGCCTAGCACTTGATCATTTAGTATCTGCTATTGCTTTCTTCATGACTTATACAAGTTCACGCAACTATGAAGTTGTGCAACTCCGTTTACGGAAGAACACTTTGTGTGCTACCAAGCGTCCTAGCATAGCTGGGTGATTATAAAGGTGCTCTACAGGTGTTTCGAAGGTACATGTTGGGTTGGCATAATTGAGATTAGGTTTTGTCCTCCGATTGTGGGAGAGGTATCTCTAGGCCCTCTCGGTAATACTCATCACCTAAGCCTTGCAAGCATTGTAACTAATGAGTTAGTTATGAGATGATGTATTCGGAGCAGTAAAGAGACTTGCGGTAACAAGATTGAACTAGGTATTGGATACGGCGATCAAATCTCGGGCAAGTAACATACCGATGACAAAGGAACAGCATTATGTTGTTATGCGGTTTGACCGATAAAGATCTTCGTAGAATATGTAGGAACCAATATGGGCATCCGAGGTCCGCTATTGGTTATTGACGAGAATGGTTCTAGGTCATGTCTACATATTTCTCGAACCGTAAATCCATACGCAACAATATTACGATGACGGCTTTATTATGAGTTTATAAGTTTTGATGTACGAAGTTTGTTGGTCCGGATGTGATCACGGACATGGCGAAGTCTCGAAATGGTGAGACATAAAGATTCATATATTGGCGACTATATTGGGACCTTTGGAAGTGTTAAGGAGTTTCGGAGAAAACCGGAGTCTTTGGGGGTTCTGGAACCCCGGTAGAATATTGGGCCTTATGGGCCTAAGGGAAAAAAGGAGAGGGGCCAGACGGCATGGGCATGGCGCCCCTCCCCTCTGGTCAGGTGGACTAGGGGGTGCCCGCCTTTCCTTCCCCTCTCCTCCTTCCTTCCCCTTCTAGTAGGAGTAGGAAGGAGGTCCTACTCCCTACTAGGAGGAGGATTCCTCCTCCTTAAGCGCGCCAAGGGGCGGCAACCTCCCCCTTGCTCCTTTATATCTCGGGGGTGGGGGGCACCTATAGACACACAAGTTGATCTCGGATGGTTCCTTGGCGTGTCGGTGCCCCCTCCACCATATTCCACCTCGGTCATATCGTCGTGGAGTTTAGGTGAAGCCTGCGCGGTAGAACATCATCATCGTAACCACGCCGTCGTCTTTGATGGAACTCATCTCGGAGCTCGGCTGGATCGGGCCGGAGATCGTCATCGAGTTGAGCGTGTGCTGAACTCGGAGGCCCCGCACGTTCGGTACTTGGATCGGTCGGATCATGAAGGCGTGCGACTACATCAACCGTGTTGTGCTAGCGCTTCGCTTACGGTCTCTGAGTGCGTGGACAAACACTCTCCCCTCTCGTTGCTATGCCATCACCATGATCTTGCGTGTGCGTATTTTTTTGAAATTACTACGTTCCCCAACACTATGGCCGTTGGATGGACATCGTACGGTCACTGGAGCTAGAATCGTTCATATTGACTAAGTTGACAAAGCCCTCCGTCCTTGTCAACTTAGTAGGCCCTAAGTCGACCACCCACTATGGTGGGTCCCAGCTAGCGAGGGGTATTCATTTTTTGCTGCGTAATAAGGAGGCACTTCCTTGCGTGCGAAGATATAGCTGGTGGGTCCGACCTATCAGCGGGGGAACGTTTTTTCGCGAAATAAAGAAGCCATTCCCACCTACAGTGCATGTACAGTGCGTAATAAGGAGGAGCTTTCCTTGCGTGCGACCATGGACCTCGTGGGTCCCAGCCGTCGAGCTCCGTCTGATCCTCTTCGAGTTGATGACTCTCGTATGTTGACCACGTCGGCCGGCTACCGAGGCGATGGATGTGGCGAGGCCCAGTGGAGCGACCGGAGATGGGAAGACACGGCGGTGGAGTCGCGAGAGCGGAGAGGTGGGAAACTTGATTGGTTGGTGCGGGGTGGGCCTACACTCGGCGAAAATAACATGAGGTGTAGAGTGGAGGGATGGCTTTGGCGTCGGCGAGTAGCGTTTGTTGAGGCGCAAAACAACGCCGCTAGGCGCTGAGAAAAGGCTGGAGCGGCGATTCCGCTCTTGTTTGGGGAAGAAGATGAGAGATTGAAGAAGAATGCGGCCGTTGGATGTAAATCCGCGCCTTCTTAAACTTCGACCTCTTGGCCCACATGTCGGCCAGATCCATTTGTTTTTAGTCCATTTGGTGGGCTGGGTGAAACAATGATGTAGCATTCTATGCAGCCGTTTAAATCCATTTGCATTTTCTCGAAATCCGTGGACTTCTTTGGGCTGGGTGAAAATATCATGTTGGGCTAGGCGAGAATGTTATAAAAACATAAACACATGATTGCGTCGATAAAATCTTTGCAAGCTTATGTATGCAATCACTAGGAGTTAACTTGGCAAGTTATATATAAACAATTATTATTATTATTTTTAGAACTTTCAACTTACGAAATAAAATATCATTTTAATTTGATGAGTTAATAATGCGTGGGGTATTATTATTTTTTAGGCTAGGCGTGGGGCAGTTGAGTTGGTTCTAGGGAAAATCTGGGAGAAAACTCAGTTTACATTGAAAAAGAAAGTGGGAGAAAATTCAGAGTCCTGCTAGGTCCACCTGAGGAGAGGAATATGTTGGGAGGAAGGAGATTCAAAGCACGGCAGCCAAGTGAACTAGCTTTTTATAAACATACATAAGCAAATAGCCACTAAAAAAGCAATCAGGTTAATGGGTTCTTAAAAGAAATATTTCGGACAAAACAGATAATTACGACACATAGGGTAATGCATGAAACACTCAGATGATAAAGGTGCTTATAAAATGATAAAGTACAACATCTAGACCTTCTGCGCTTGATCATGGCCAGCTGCGGCTGTCCGTGTACTAAATCGATTCACGAGAAGCAGAACCGCCCTCATGTCCAAGATCTGCCTATACATGTTGTAGCATGCGTATGGGTCCTTGGATGCGTAGGTTATGTAGGCTAAATTCAGAGGTACCTCCCGTGTTGGTCGTCTTCTTTCATGTTAGCGTGTCGGGGTCGATGATGGTCTCGGCAAGGTCGACCACGAGTCCTTCTCACGCCGTTCTTGATGATCTTGTATTATACGGATGTCGACAAGCTTGTTGCACGGATGGCGAATCGTCGCGTTCTTCCTTCTCTCCACCATAGCGAAGGTGCGATCGGTCTTTGCCGATGAAACGGTGAATGCTCGAGAACTGGTGCAGCCATAGGGCTGAGCGGCGAGCTTCACCGAGTCCGTATCGTTGGTGTACATCACATTCAACTTGGTGCAGCCATAGGACTCAACGGCAAACTAACTCCTTGCTGGAGTCCATATCCAGCAGGCTCACCCCTCGGATTGCCATTAGAGTCTCTTCGAGTGAACGAGTGTGTAGGCGGCGGCAGCAGTTCGTTTTTCAGCTCTTGGGGAACTAGATTCAATAGTAATCTGAGTGTGTACAGGCGACAATAGTTACTACCCCTCCCTCGTCCGCTGCATGCCCGGCAGAAGATGCACCCTCGGCGCATTCAAACGCCTCCATTAAGAAACCTACTCCGGCCACATGTCGGTTCACGAGCGGGTCTGTATTGGTACTGTAATAAAAGGAGTTAGTGGTCACTTTACTTAAATTTAATTAGCTTTTATAGAAATTTATACTTAAAACAAGCAATGCATTGGCTCGTTCTATCAGTACCACGGGATCAACATGCACAACAATTAGAATTATTATTCTCAGGACGCACACGATCAGCACATTTGTCGCACTTTCACAAAGATAATACTACCAAGTTTGAACTGTTTGTTATGGTTGTTGTCCTCTGCATCATCATGCCGTGTTTCCTAGCTTGCAAGATTTAGAACCAACAAATAAGATCCAAATAATAAGTACAACAAAGATGCCTACACATCTCATTGATTCCCAGCTTGCAAGATTCAAAACCAAGAAATAAGATCCAAATAATAAGTACAACAAAGATGCCTACACATCTCATTGATTCCCAGCTTGCAAGATTCAGAACCAACAAATAAGATTCAAATAATAAGTACAACAAAGATGCCTACACATCTCACTAATTCCCATCTTGCAAGATTCAGAACCAACCCATTAGAGCCTTTTGATAAAGTGAATATCGGGATTAAATCCATCTTCGCTAGCCATGTCATACAATCGAAGAACTTGGCGAATGCTCTCGACCGTCACAACATCTATAGTTGAGTATTCCTTTTTGCACAACATGTTTGCACAACACAAACAAGGAGACAGGAGAGCATGATTTCACTTTAATAGCGGCCTCCTTGAACTCAACCTCCAGCTCCACTAGGATGAGGTCTACCTGGAGTTCCATGATTCAATTCATCGCCTTTTGCAGTTCACGAAATGAAGCAAAGATTGCATCATTCAGCTAGCAAGAAGTACTTGCTCTTGTGAGTTGGCGAGTTCTTCTTTAGTAGTTGCACTAAAATTGAGAACATTAAGTTTGTTGTCGGCTCATGTAAGGTGCAACTATAATTTTCTTATCCTTTTGTGCAGTTCCACTAAAATAAAGTGCCATTGTGGTGCGATGTGGCTCCATCTTGCAAAGGCTAATAAAATGTTGCGAGATTACGATAGAACTTGGCGGAGATTTTGGAAACTCAATCACCATTTTGTGCAGATTCCACCAAAATTGAGAGATGTTGCCCACGTGACTTTTAGTTGAACTCCACAAGACACTCATTCCAAAAAAGTGTTTTGTGTAGTTCACCAAAAGGTCACAATAGCAACAAGGTGAAATGGATATCCCTATTTGCACAAAATGATAGAAAGTAAGCAGTTCCTAGTCGATAAGAATATACAAAACATATACATGAAAAGAAGCATCTTAATTATGTTCATGGCAATCACGCAAGGACGGTAGAAATTTTAAAACGTTAGCAATGCTTCATGTTACCAGAAGCATTACGATCAACAATGAGATTCCTCAAATATGGGATTACTTTAATGGTGGCATTGCTTGTTTACGGACCACGATAAATCAATAGCAGCTAAAGAGTTGGTTTAAGGGCATGGGACCGTGGGGACACGGGACACTCAGCGTAAAGGAGCAACTTACTTATCATCTTTGGGAAAACAGCGGGAGTGCCATTTGTAACACGGTTTAATTGCATCTTATCCTTTGGAGGCATTAGATTAACAATAACCTTGGTTAGACATGTCCCTAAGGTAGCAGTGTGATCGCTTCATTTTACATGCGCCCTTACATTAACAACGACAAAAGGTTGGTATAAGGACATGCGATAGTGGGCGCATCGGCACAATGTACCTACAAGGAGGCATAAAGTGGTGATGCCGAGCTTGTTCACGCTATGTGAAGGCAGCAAACCTAATCACTGGAGACCTTGTACTATGTGAGGCAGCAAATCTAATCACAGAGACCTTTTACTATGTGAGGCAGCAAATCTAATCACGGAGACCTTTTACTATGTGAGGCGACAAATCTAATCACGGAGACCTTTTACTATGTGAGGCGACAAATCTAATCACGAGACCTTTTACTATGTGAGGCGACAAATCTAATCTGAGACCTTTTACTATGTGAGGCGCAAATCTAATCTGGAGACCTTTTACTATGTGATGGAAAATCTAATCCTAGACATACTCTGTTGACTTGTCCACCAGCCGCCACTTTCTATCCTTTTTTCAACCAATACTAGATCTGTTCCTTATCCAGTTTGTACTACATTTTCCCATTATTTCCCTTTTCAACCAAGAGACCGGCTGGGTATCCGGTCTCTACTACTTTCACCATATTATTTACTCTTTGAATCAAGTCCTAGATTCATGCTACAACTTTCCCCCCTTTCTTCGTTGTTTGAACAAAGCCCTAGATTTGAATGCATGAAGTAGCTTTACTTCTAATAATACTAAAAATTTAGGTGGCTTTGGAAGAGCTGATGGGACTAGAAAAGATGCACATGAGACACATGGGGCTGGGCGTAGAACAAGGCGCTTTCAAAGAACTTATACCTGAGGGTCGCCGGGATGTCGGCAGCCGCAGGTCGGATCTGCGGACAATACGGCATGGAGGAAGAAGGGTCGGAGGACCTCCTGAGCTGGTGCTGTGTCGGAGAGAACGGCACGGGTAGAGGATCCGGCCCCTCCGGTAGCTATGGGTTTCCTCCCTCGGCGGCGATGACCGCGTGAACGATGCACCATTTAGTCCTCTACACACACCGGCCGAAGGGATCCAGCCGGATCTGTGACCAATGGTGAGCATAGAGAAAATGTCACTACCACTATCTTTTTTATATCTGGAGAGGATGAGAGAATGGAGAGAGCAACCCTAGTAAAGCAACCGCTAAGGCCCTATGTCCATATATAGTGGAGTGATTATCTTTTTTCTCTCCAGAAGAAGCGTTTCAATTTGTGTATGTGGCATTAAAGAAAAGAATCTCTCTATTTAAGGTGACTACTCTACGACTCCTACTTACTACTGGTGAATAAACATACAGTAAGTACTGTATTTATATAGAAGGAACAAGCTCGAACTATTTTCGCATAGTTAAAAGTTGAGGGCGGGGCTTTTCTTGGGCTGTACGCGCGGCAGTTTTCGGGTAGGCGGTTTGACAGAGAGGCAAGGAGGGTGAGCTAGTGGGGCTGTGCGATTTGTGGCGTTCTTCTTTGGAAAGACTTGTGATATGACCACTCACTATAGTCATGAATTACTGGCGCTCTGAGCGGGGTGATACCCCCCATTTGTTCCGCGCTCTAATCTGGTGCATGACACGTTGACCCGGATGCTGGCTCTCCCACATGTCGGAGTAGTAAGAAGGATCAAAGAATGATGTGGTATATACTAGTACTATACTACTCCCTCCGTTCCTAAATACTCCTATAAGTCTTTGGAGAGATTTCACTATGGACCACATATGGAGAAAAATTAGTGAATCTTCACATAAAATGCATCTATATACATCTGTATGTGGTCCACAATGAAATATCTCTGAAGACTTATATTTAGGAGCGGAGGAGTACTCTCAGTCGGAGGAGTGCGAACCACGGTAGCCAGTGAACCAGCGGTCGGTAGCCAGTGAACCGGCAGAGAAAACAATGTGGTGATATGGCCATAAAAACAATGTGCTCACGGTCCACCTTGTAGCATGTCTGATAACACTCCTCTTTGTTTGGATCCACGAGTTAGAGCTAGTTTGGGTTGAAATAGCCTCAAATTATCGAAACAAGAGGGGTTTGTTTGAGCTAGTTTGCTCTAACCCAGCCAAAAAAACTAGCCCGGTGGAGAGGTTCTAATTGGGTTAGTTATCCTCGAGCCTACTAAAAGAGAACTAAAAAATCTCACACCCTGCTTGCAGATCGCTCCCCTCTCGCACAACTCCTCTCTGTTCCCCATATGGCCGCCCCCAGCGCCGCTCGCCCTCTCTCTCCTCCGGCTGCCCTCTCCTTTCGGCCTCCGACGCCCTACTCCGGCTGCCCTCTCCCTCCGACCTTCGAAGGTCGCCCCGCTCCACCTTCACCAGTCGTTTTTCTCCCTCTATCGTGCTTGTGACAGTAACGCATCTACGAGGAAATCGCGAGAGGGTGAGTTTGTTCGTTCCTTCTCGTCTCATGGCCATATCATTGATCTTGCTTGCTCTAGCGCTAATTCTGATTTGGAAAAGTAGATCTGATCAAACTTGCTATAGATTTGTGGTGCCGCATGGAATTGTTTGATCTTGCTTGAGGAGGTAATAAATCTTTCTAGAGGCCCAAAGATTGAGGTCACCTTTCTAGGTATTTCAATTTCAGGCTTGCATTATTTGTAGAGGCCCAAAGATTGATTCACCTTTCTAGGTATTTCAGTTTCGAGGCTTGCATTATTTCTAGAGGCCCAAAGATTGAGTTCACCTTTCTAGGTATTTCAGTTTAGGCTTGCATTATTTCTAGAGGCCCAATGATTGAGTTCACCTTTCTAGGTATTTCAGTTTTAGGCTTGCATTATTTCTAGAGGCCCAAGATTGAGTTCACCTTTCTAGGTATTTGGTTTCAAGCTTGTATTATTTCTAGAGGCCCAAGATTGAGTTCACCTTTCTAGGTATTTCAGTTTAGAGCTTGCATTATTTCTAGAGGCCCAAAGATTGATTCACCTTTCTAGGTATTTCAGTTTAGAGCTTGCATTATTTCTAGAGGCCCAAGATTGAGTTCACCTTTCTAGGTATTTTTATTCTGAGCTTGCTTTATTTCTAGAGGCCCAAATAAGTTCCTGAGTCGGCGGCAATCGGCCACTGCTACCCATGCGGTGTCGACCTCAACTCGCATAAGGGCAGTGTCGGAGGGTTCCTAGGGCTTGGGCTCATGAGCCTTCCTCGAGGCGGCGATGGCGAGCTCCTCCCTCGGTGTGTGAGGGCTCGGGCTCCCTCCCTATCATGAATGACTTCCGTGATGAGTTAGCTCACTCTTTGTTTCATGAAGTGTTTTTTTATTTTGTGAAGCTTCATTGACGACTTGTATGTTTAAGTGGGATATCTCATTTGTATGGACAAAGTAAAAATTATCTTGTTTTGCATGCTTGATTTGTATAGATGGTTCGTTTATGTCAATTGTGAGCAGAGGAGGCCACAGAAGAGCCAACCACACCAAGAGGGTGCTTGGATCCAAGGGACTTATTTTTGTCTGACTAAAAATAGGGTCCAAAGTAGTCAAATGATTGAGATAGAGCATTTATTGTCAATCTAACCCTGCCATCCATACACCTCTTTTGTTTAGAGTTAGTTCAGGGTTAGAATCTAACTCTATCCTCTAACTGAGTTAGAGTTCTCCTTGTCTCGGTTCATCACCATCATACTTTCCCCATTCGTGTGTTTTCAGTATCCTGCGAATCAAAGAGGCCCTTTTTTTGCGGCAAAAATCAAAGAGGCCCTTAGACCGGTTTAGGTCCGGTTATTTTTAATAAACGTGTTATGTCCAAAATTTAATGAACGTGCTCCGGTTTCCACAAAAATAATCCGGTTTCATGTAGTAATTCATTCATTTATTTATTCTTCTGCGGGGGGTTTGCATTTAATTCGTGAGGTCTGAAATGTAAAGTACCCCGGCATATGCTCCGGGTCGTGCATGCACTATGACCCAGATGCTCTATGTCCCACATGTCGGCGAATGGGAGCTCATGGAAATAGCCTAGGAGTACATATAGGAGGATAAATGCTTTAAAAAATATGTACTATGAAGCGTAGCCTCAGTTCGAAAAGAAGACCTAAAGTGATGACAGCTATTGCTCGCACGCACCCAACTAGTGGTACTAGACATACGACTAATTTTTCCCTCAAAAAAAAAGAGGCACGAGTGCTCAGTACTCCTATTCTATAAACCGTGTCCCATCGACAACGGCGTCAGGTGCTACTGACTAGCTCTCCTCCCTCATTTCTCTCTTCTAAATCTAAACTCGGCCGGCCGCTCGGTGGCGGGGTGGGTTTGCTCAGCTGCGGCCCCACCTCACGGTGAAAGCGTTCTGTTGGAATAAAAATGCCATATACTCCCTTAGTTCATAAATATAAGCCTTTTTAGATACTAGTTCAAATGGAATACAACATCTGAGATGTATGTAGACATAGTTTAGAGTGTAGATTCACTCATTTTGCTCCGTATGTAGTAGTCACATGTTGGAATCTTTAGAAAGACTTATATTTGGGAGCGGAGAATACTATACTAATAAAACATTAAGGCCGCGAGGCGATGCAGTTCTGAATTCTGAGGAGGCAAGAAGAAGATGCATCCATTGGCGCGTCCACCTCCTCGACTCGAGGCGCCGGCCCACGAGCAGCGCCTAAGTAGTAGCGGCTTTCATGGCCGTCGGCGTGCTTGAACAATGGCGTCCAAAAGATTCCAGCCGCTGGAAGAAGGCCAACATCTTCATCCTCGCTTGCCTTGTAGTGGCCTATGTAGGCGATTTCTTCGTGAGCGTGGATGTGCGGTCGGCGGTTTCTTGCATGGCGGTATTTGTGCGGCTAAGCGCAGCCTCGAGTGCACATTCTTCGTCGCGACCTCCGGCACTGCAAAATCACGGGGCTTGAAGAGTTCATCACCATGTAGGCGATGAGGTGGCGGGCAATGAGGAGCACAGGTGCGCGGGCTGGAAGCGATCTGGCAAGGTCGTCCGCGTGCTTCTTGGCGGTGAACTTGCGGATGGAGTTGACCATCATATGCGTCCATGCGAGGCGAAGCGGCGTCGGAGAGGCTAAGATGCCTACGGTTGCCCGGCACCGTCTGGAAGCGCTGCTGCAGTGTGGGGCGCGGCGGCGCCTTGGATGATTTAGCACGACCATTGCTGCTCGCGTCCATCGCCTCCATAGGTGCTTGTGGCTTACGGTCACTTGGTCTTGGATTGGAGTGGCGGTGTTGCTTGCGAGAGACTTGGGAGTAGATGGATTGGAGTGGTGGGGCTCCTTTATTATATGAGAGTCCAAACTCTGTTGCACTCACATCGTGCTGGCTCTATTCTGCTTCTCCAATTAATTCCCTCTGCATGTAATTGAGGATGCATTATTGACCGTTCAACATCTCGGGAACCGCTACCCTCTTCCTCCTTGGCATTCAAGCACCTATGGACCCGTCGACGACGAGGTGCCTATGGTGACTTCATAAATTTCAAGATGATAGTGCCGTGCGTGTGTGTGTTCATAGGGGTGAGTGTGTGCACGTGTATATGAGTGCTTGCGTCTGTACTGTGTCAAAAAAACGTAAATGCGTGACAAAAAGAGACTAGTCAGTATACTCAATATTCTGCACCTTGGAGGGGAAACGATATAACTAGTACATATTTATTTACGGTGCAGATTCACTCATTTTGCTCCATATGTACTCTGTCTCAGTGTAGTCTAGTCACTTGTTGAAATCTCTAGAAGGGCAAATACTCCTTTTTGGTTTACAGGGCTATACTAGCAAGTAGTTGTACATACTAGTACAATAGTGGGCTCCCATAGCAATTTTGTCTCATGGAAGAGCACGGCTATATCGTGCTCAATGTTACATAGCGCAGCGTTAGGTTTGCGCTTTGCTCTTCGCCTCTTGAGAAGGCGAACAATGATGTTACTACTCTGCTTCTCGATTGTCGAATCCTTTGCTACATGTCCGTCCACATGGCGAGACGGATAGCTTGTTGTAAGTACTACTAAGCAAAAGCATGTCCTCGTTTGCGAGCAACACCAGCGCATAGGCGAGGATAAGGCGTGTAGTAAAATCAAGCTTCTCCTCGTTGTAGGAGTTGTGCGACACATCATAGCACTGGCCCCTCATGCTTGCCTCTAAACTTGGTGAAAGACCTGCGATGTACAATATATTTGCTGCAACCTCTAACATTTACCCACCACAAATTAAAATAGTTACGGCCATATGCATCGTTACGATGTAGAGGCAGAGTCCCATTTTGAAAAAAAACAAATTAAAATATATATTCTGTCTTGACGGATGGCGTGCAAACTACAATCACCGGGGTGTGTGGTAGGGCGAAGACTATTTTAATTTTTTAAAAAACTTGAGGCGCCACATAGCATGGGCCGACCCCAACCATGTTAAGCTTACGGGCATGGTACAAGCTATCCTAGACCACTCTACATGAAACTACCACACGGCGTCCGGGCTGCGCTTGGCTCTTCGCCTCTTGAAGTCGAGCAGTGATGGAGTACTCTGCCTTTGGAGGAGTACTCTGATGCGCTTCGGCAATCGACACCAATTGAGCTGCTACATGTCCACATGGCGGGGAGGCGTGTGGCAGCTTCTCCTAGTCTTGCCAGCCACCACGCTCATGGGCGGGGAGGGGCGCTCCTGCCTTTGCGTGTATGGCAGGTGGGCCCGGCGGTGTGCAGCCAACTGTCATACAACTAAAAGCGAGTGCGATTAATCCATGAGGATAGGATAATCAAACTTCTCGTTGATGTGCGAGTTGTGCGACACATCAAAGCCTTGCACTCAATATATTTCAATAATTTGCATTTACCGATGCATTAATTACAATGCATGCATGCATGCCGTGACTCTTCTTTTGATACTTGCATGTGTTGATTTAATGCACCTTGAAGTAGTACTCCCTCCGTTCCTAAATATAAGTCTTTGTAGGGATTCCATTATGAATTATATACGGATGTATATAGATGCATTTTAAGTGTGGATTCATTCATTTTGCTCCGTATGTAGTCCACCTAGTGAAATCTCTATAAGACTTACATTTAGGAATGGAGAAATATAAATATATGATGATAAAGCTTTCTAATACCCGGCCCAAGTCGAGAGATGGTTGTGCGAGGAGGGTGAGATCATGCAGACCGAGCAGAGCAGGACCCAGCGATGGAGCTCTCTAAGGTCTCGATGGACCTCACCGTGCTCACTTGCCCCTTGTGCCTCCGCCCTTGGCGCCTCCGGTGTATGAGGTTGAATACACCTCGTCCATTGGCTGATTGAGCAAGGTGCGGGTTTCTTGATTGATGTGTTGTTCGATTGATTTCTGCGGTGCAAGGAGGCACTGGCTGCTTGGATTACGCGTCGGCGCCCGGGAACCAGCGGCGGTGCGAAGTGCAGCAGTGGTGGCTTCAGCGTCGAGAACACGGCGGTGGACTCCGTCCTTTCGTCGGTGAGGTGGAGTGCCCACCACGAAGGCTGTGGGCTCTATGTCACCACCACAAGCTCGCCGATCACGGGCGTTTGTCGCTCGCGCCTGCAAATGCCCCATGCCCGTCTGCGGCTCGAAGCCCGCCACCGTATCTACCACCACACCAGCACCATGCATCCCATGCACGTGCACGGGATCGATCTGACAAGGTGCTCGGTGCAAGTGCCCTTTGTCGAACCCACGGCTCTTGTTGTTAGCGGAGGAGGACCGTCGCGTGTTTTTCTTGGTTGGCGGCATGCTCGACATCGGCGCGCCCTATTGCCGTGTCGATTAAATGCGCATCGAGCGAGGCGTCCCCCTGCCCTTTTCTTGGCAACTTTGTGGGCGAGCGGCCCGGCCGAGAGAGCAAAACACGACCAAGCGCCGTCAAGGTGGAAATGGAGGTGACTAGCAGCAAGGATCCCGGCGACGTCAATGCTAATATAGGGATTACCTTAGTCTACTTTAGCTTAAGAAATGGTGGGTTTTGGTGGCGATGCAGCAATTACCCGACATTCGATCGGTAATTTCCAACGATCGAGCGAATATTTTGTGTATGCTTGGATATAAAGTTCCTTTGGGTAGAAGTACTACTTTTCATCAAAATGGATAAAGGAGATGTATGTAGACGTATTTTAGTTCTAGATACGTCCCTTTTATCCATTTTGATGACAAGCACTCCCTCCGTTCCACAATACATGCCTTCCATTTGTGAAAATACAGATGTATATAGACATGTTTCAGTATATGGGTACATCCATGATAGAGCCAATCGGATGGTTGAGAACACTACAATTCGTAGCTAGAGATGTATGTGTGACTCCCGGATCTGAGGCGGGGTCATCATCCTCCTTTTAGAGAAAAAGCAGGCGTGTGTGAGAGGGCGAGTGCGTCGTGCACCTCTTCCCTTCTGTATAACGTGCTACTAAACTCGAGTACAAGTTTTTGTGGGTGGCACGATGGTGCGTGCGAGAAGTCGAGAGATAGGTTTATTGCGTGCGAAAAAGGACTAGCCTAGAGCTGCCATGCGGCTATTCTGTCGAGCGCCCCATTAACCGTAAGATATGTATCTGACGGTTCCGGTTATTACCGCGTACACAGCGTACTCCCTCCTTTCCGGTTTATAGGGCTTAATTCAAAAATCTCACCAACCAAGATGGTGAGTGGTGGAATATTTTTTGTAGTTTGCAAAAGCACCTAATTAATGCTCTTGTTTTCTCAAAAATTATGTTTATCAATGCATTAATTGCAATGCATGCATGCATAAAGTACATGCATTGGTCAATTTTCTCTTAATACTTGCATGCAATGATTTAATGCACCTTGGAATGTGAACATGTGTTGGGGAACAACCAAATTGAGCCTTATAAAATGGAAAACTAAAATTTTGAGATAAGCCCTATAAAACTAGAAAAGAGGGAGTAGAAAAAAGTACTCCATCGAGAATAGTGCCGCCTTGAAACTAGAACCGTCGATAAATTTTGAGCTTGCGTCTCGTCACATTCAAATTACTCCATGCTATATTGAATTGCAAACCTGTTCACACGATCACAACCTAAACCGTTTCCCACTTAGGGCGTATTAGTACCACGCTATATAGAATTCCAAACCTGTTCACCGATCACAACCTAAGCGGTTTCCCACTTAGGGCGTATTAGTACTCGGTTATAAATACTAGTATTCCAAGATGACTGCACATTCCTCCTCAACTCCTCATCAACAAAAAAAACAAGTCATTCACATCCTTCCCTTGCGTGCGCCATGGCGGCGTGACTTACAGGTCGAAGATTGCCACGGGGGAGGCAAGCATGGAAGCGGAAGCACGAGAGATGTCCGCCTCGGCTGCGAGAAGCGACCGACATATCCTTGCAGCGAAATGCAACCTGAAGGTCCCGCGCGCCGCTGAAGTAACGCGGAGTTCTGCCGCACCGTTGATGCACTAGACTGGTCGGCCGCACCTGTGCAGCAACAAAGATGTCCCGCCGCACCATGAATGCAGCGAGATGTCGCCCGCCTTTGCGGCACAGGAAAATTTCATGAGGCGGCGGCGACTATTACGGCGCATGCATGCGATCGTTCATAGCCATATGGATCAGATCTCCGGCTGGCGAGGATGTAGGGCGGCGTGAAAGCCTAGTTTGAATAGGCTACGGCGTCATCCGGCAACTAAGGGAGAAATGAGAGGCTCGGGCGGCGCGACCTTCTTGAGGAGAAGATCGTCAAAGTGCAGACCAGCGGAGGAGACCGGTGCCTTGTTGAAGAGGACTGGTGTCATCGTCAAAAACTTATGGACTAGAATGACATGCTCCATAGCGGCGCCAAAGGCTGGTGGAGGAATCCTTGGATGTTCTCAAGCGGCATCTTGAGGACGAAAAGAGCTCATCGCCGCTTCGCCGTGGAGACTAGTTCCATGACTGCAATACGCATCAAGAAAGTAGAGATCAGCGAGCCAAATCCTTGTCTTCCTTCTTCTTTTGCCCTTGTGTATTTGAGGCATAGCCGCATGTGGCTTTTAATCATCTTTCTAATTATGTAAGACAATTAATTGTCCTTATCTTTACGTGGAAGATCAATGTTGCGAGCTGGAATGAAGAAAACTCTTCTTTGGCGACCACAGCATTCTTTGTTCTTCTAATTCTTCTTTGGGCTTCCTTCACTTTCTGGTTTCTTTTGATGTAATAATCGGTTTAGGATGTGGATTGCATCATCGGTTGTGAAATGTTGGGTTCTAGCGCGGATGTTTGGCCTTTGTTGGCCTCTTGGGATGTTGTGATTTCAATCTGGTAGCTTTTAGTCCTTCGTGTTAGGCTGGAGTTGTGCTGAATTTCTTGTGAATTGTGGTGGTTTTCATTAATGAAAATCGGAAGGGGCAAGCCCTTCTTTGATAAAAAAAAATTAATCGTCCTTATATATTCATCAGTCTTGTTATAAGTCGCAGTAGATGCTATATAGGTCCGTCGGATCTTACATCAAGATCTGTGCTTTTAGATTTTCTTTTTTCTCTCTTAAATCACAGTTAAGTGAGACATAGCCACGCCATTAAGCAGAGGCTCGGCGCCATTAATGGAGACCTTGGGAGAGAGGTGGATGGAGATGGAGGTCAAGGGCTCTCCTCCCGATAAGCCTGTATTTGAGGAGTGCGATCGCCGCCTCTCATACTCAAATAGCTACCTGCATGGCGCCTCCTAGCTAATAAAAAATGGGGGCAGCGTGGCGGCACGTAAATGGTACTAGTAAGTAGAAGCATACGGTTTCAATAATACTTGTGTTGCCGATTGTAGCGTGTGACACTTGTTCCAAAATGACTTTGTTGATTGTTAATGTGTGTGCCTTCGCCGTCGGTTGCAAATTTATCACAACATGTTGGTGCCATGTCATGGCACCAAGCCAAATTCATTATTTTCATGCGTGTTTTGGATTCTGAGAATTAAAAACTAAGTTTCTCAATGTTTCCAACCCAGCCACGGCCTTGAATTTTGAATTTCATTCCCATTTCTTGCATGGAACCTAGAAATTTACCGAGGACACACATGTAATTTTTCAACCAACTTTGGTGCCTTTGGAACATGTGCTTGTATTTCAAATTTGAATTATGCACACAAAGGTGACACGTTCCTCCAGAACCACGAGCCTTCTTGAGAGAAGCTCCGATTTGCAAGCTTATACCAAAATTTGTTTCTATTCGGCCAATTTTTTACCACGGTATGGTACTACCATGACATGACACCATGCCAAGTTTCGTGATTTTAAAACCAAGTTTCTCAATGTTCTCGACCGAGCCACGATGCCCAGATGTTTGAATCTTATTATCATTTTTTGCATGGGACCTAGTAGAAATTCACCCGAGGACACAAATGTGATTTTTCAAACAACTTTGGTGCACGGGAGCATGTGTTTGTAGTTCAAATTTGAATTATGCACATTAAATGACCAAAAACACAATTAATGTGTAAATAAGGCCAAACGAAGCCGGAATAATTCCAAATTTTAACAGGGAACTCATGTAGTTCTATGTTGCCTTTGTAAATAAACTCAAGGGGGACAACGTATATCGTTTTGCACTCAAAGGTGGCACGTTCCCTCTCAGAACCACGAGCCTTCTTGAGAGAAGCTTTGGTTTGCAAGTAGTTTATACCAAAATCTGTTCCTATTCGGCCATTTTTTTTACCACAACATGGTAGTACCATGACATGACATCCATGCCAAGTTTCATGATTTTCAGACGTGTTTTGGATTTACAAAATTTTAAAACCAAGTTCTCAATGTTCTCGGCGAACCACGATGCCCGAGATGTTTTAATTTTATTCTCGTTTCTTGCATGGGACCTAGAAATTCACCGAGGACATGAGAGCATGTGCTTGTAGTTCAAATTTGACTTATGCACATTAAATGACGAAACTCAATTAATGTATAAAAAACGACAAAGCGAACCGGAATAATTCCAAAATTTAACAGGGCACTAATGTAGTTCTATGTTGCCTTTGTTAAGAAACTCATGGGGGGGCAGCGTATATTGTTTCACACTCAAAGGTGTACGTTCCTCTTAGAACCACAAGCTTCAAATCGGCCCAAATTTTTACCACAACATGTTAGTGCCATGACATGACACCATGCCAAGTTTCATGATTTCGGCCGAGTTTTGGATTTACATGAATTTAAAATCTAAGTTTCTCGATGTTCTCGGCGAGTCATGATGCCAGATGTTTGAATTTCATTCTCATTACTTCCATGGGACCTAGAAATTCAACCAAGGACACACATGTGATTTTCAACCCACTTTGGTGCCTTTGGATCATGTGCATGCAATTCATATTTAGATTATGCACATTAAAAGTCCGAAACTCAATTAATGTATAAAAGGCCAAATGAACGAAATAATTCCAAAATTTAACAGAGCACTGATATAGTTCTATGTTGCCTCTGTAAATAAAATCGAGGGGGCGGCGTATATCATTTTGCACACAAAGGTGACACGTTTCCTCTCGGAACCACGAGGCTTGTTGAGAGAATCTCGGTTTTGCAAGAGGCTTATACCAAAACTTCTCCCAATTGAGACAAAAATTATCGTATGAAAACAGGGTTTAGATTATCCCGAACATCTATTGCTGGACCAATAATGTACTATGATTTGAATTCAACATAAAATGGATACAAATATTTGAATTGGAGGCGTATGGTACATGTAGTTCATAGTGAAATATGATTCTTGGTATATGCATGTCTTTTTGTTATCAAGATAATATTTAAATTATTGTATAACTTGACAACAATCGTATTCAAATAAGGAAAATTGATTTAAATTTAGTCCATATGGTGAGCGACAATATATATGTTCACATGGTGGAGTAAAATGTTAATATATGATGGAAGATCAAAATGTACGACTACATCAATTATAAACCGCAAGGGCACCTAATGATATATTGAATTCAACATAGCGTGGATTCAAAATTGAAATTGAGATCATGGCATCGTAATCATATAAAAGGACATTGCTCTTTCTTTGGTGGGAATTGATTTATTTTTTGTTGTTGTTGAGGAAGTGCGAACCGATTTGGTACCGTGCGGGGTAATCTTGTTCTCGATTTTTTACATTTTTCTTGTAGTTTTTCAATGGCATCTATAGCAATATAGTAAAGGGACATGACTCTCTTGTGTCTTGTATGAATTGTTTTTTACGTTAAGTTTGTTACTGCGAACAAGGAATCCGCACCTTGTTATCCGAAATTTTCAAGCTCAAGTATCTTTTGTCTCACCTGCTTTGAAACTCCGCTTCTTCAACCTCGTCGCGCCTTGTTATCCGAAATTTGGGCCTTGCGAGAACTCCCTCCTCATCGCAATTGCTCCTTGGCCGGACACATGAAATCCCCTTCTACCCCTCGGTAGAAAATGAAGCTCACGTCGCGGTGTCAAAACCAATGAAATGCGCTGGTAACTTACCCTACATTTCGGACAAGCGCGTCCCTAAGCAGCTCCCCCTCCCCTTCGCCCCCCATTCGTACGAGGCCGCCAAAACCCTTGAAACCCCATGCTCCTCCGTCGGCCTCCCGACCGCCGCCAATAGGAGACTCTTCCCGACTCGTCCTCCCTTGCAATAGCTCGCCGTCCCTCATCCACCGCACTAGATGAGGATCCATTGTCGATCTTGTCGTCCCTTGAGAATAACCGCCCGTCCTCCACCTCCAAGGAGCTGCCCGATGTTACGCCTAATCTATCGCGCCACCTCAATCTCCACAGCATCGTCTTGACCTGCCCACGGAACGCAGCACCCTCACCAATTCCTCCGATGAAGCCAAGGCCAACTCGGCGCCACCAAGGAAGTTATGCACTCACCGCTACATTTTATCTTTTATTCGATCTCACGGGGCTGCGATGCTCGATGAAAGCGGAACATGGCGTCTCCATCGGCAGCGCCGTCGCCCGGCCACATCATCCTGGCGTCTCTCCCCATGTCATTGCTTCCTCGGCGGCGATTTCCCTAGCAGCACTAGCTACTGCTGCTCGGCTCTCGCTCGCGCTTCGGCTCTATTCTTGTTGTCGGTCGCGCTGCTGCACTACTCCTGCTTTCGTTCGTGCTGCTTCTACTCTTGCTCTTGCTTGTGCTGCTACTACTGCTGCACAACCACCGGACTCTGAGGAGTTCTGCTTTAGCACTTGCTTTCATGGTGCTCTTGCCGACTTTCTCTCTGCTAGTGTGTTCCTGCTCGAGCTTCTGCTGATTTAGATCACTGCTTCTCTGCTACTAGTGCTCGAACGCCCTAAACATCTATTGAAATGCTCTATTACTAGTTCAATCAGTTTCGACAGTAAAATTCAGTTTTGACTGTGAAGTTCATTTTCTTGGTATGTTGAGTGAGCAGTACTTACAGCATCTGTCGGAGTGGCGGTGGCGCGACTAATCGTTTACATCTAGCACTTTTTGGTGATGTATTTTACATCATCTATGTAGATGATATTAGGGTCCACCAGATTAACGTTATGCATCTTGTCATGCTTCAGCCTCGTCGTCGTACACCTTAGCGGAGCTACTCAGCAACGGAACCGTCCATCACAGTGAGCGTACCCTCGGCGCCATTTCCGGAGGCCTCGGATCTTCTTCCCGCCTCAAGCAGTCACATCAGCATCATCACCATCCTCCACGTCCAACCCAATGATCTTTGAGGTCCAAAAGCTATGCCAAAGTGGTTGTACACTCATCGCATCACTTTGTTTCTCCATTCCTCTGTTCTTCCAATTCATGTGAGCCAAACACCGAGGTTGGTGAAATCCTATGCTTCCAAATGCTCTGTTATGCACGTGCATTCCTCTCCTATTCTGTGTTTTCCTGTCCATGCATTTATAGAATCCTCCAATTCTAAGGCCCTTACAGATTTACTTCATTTTGATTGGCGTCAAAAAACTACGTGTGTTATGTCTGCTCCTACCGTGCCGTCATCCACCCGGTGAGGTGCACCATCAGCGAAGCGTTCTATCGGCGAGATCCCCTGCGGACTTTCTTTCACCGCCTCGAGATCATCTTCCCGTTGCGGCAGCCACGCCAACTGCATTACCATCATCGGTGAGGAGATGAACCGAGGACTACATAGTTAGGAAGAGAGTCATGATCTTTCTTGTTTGCTTCGTTATACATCGGTTATTATTACTGCTACTTTATCGTTCAATCTTGAGTTTTGAATTGCCCATGGGTCTCATATCGAGCGAATGACGAATAGTATCATCTACTATCTGGTTCATCTGGGGTCTTCTATGTGGTTCATGTTGGGTGGGCGACAAACAATAGATGATCCATTGTCTATCTTTTAAAATGAAGCTATAATCTACACGCTATCATTAGTTTTGGATCCATCCACTCGTTTGCTACCATCGGTCTTGATTTTTGCATGCACCCTTAGGCCTTACAAAATCTAACTATTTTTTATTATGCATGTCGGATATTGTACACAATCGTCTTGAACATGTAGAAAAAAGAAGACCGTTGCGTCTTGAATATAATGTCATCTGAATATTTGCTCCATGGTGGCGAAGATAGCTATTAGGATGGAGATTTTTGCTCTAACTTTGGCATCTTGATGTTGGTCATATCATGCATATAGCGCCTTGCATTGCTTACATTATACATCTTATATGTCATTAGCTTAGTTTAGATTTGCTTTGTGTGAATGCCACTGTTTGGTTTCTATATCATACTCCCACCATTCCTAAATATTTGTCTTTTAGAGATTTCAACAAGTGACTACATACGGATCAAAATGGTGAATCTACACTCTAAAATATGTCTATATACATCGTATGTGGTAGTCCATTTGAAATCTCTAAAAAGACAAATATTAAAATGGAGAAATATCTGAAATATGCAATGCCATCTTCTTTAGCAGGGCATCATTTACATGAATCATGCAATGCCATCTGTTTAGCAGGTCATCGTATATGTGAATTGTATCGTGCCATATTTTTTCCATAATGTATTCCATTTGTCAACAATGTTTATACATTCATCTACTCTTCTGTGCATCGGCCGTTTGAGTCGGTCATGAGAAAATCTGGAGTGAAAACAAGGTCTTACGGCGATCGGTGCTACACATCGATCTGATTTCTTCTTTGATTCTGAATAGATCCTCGGAGGAGGATTGAGAGAGATGACCATCATATCCCCGAGGTGCATGCTCTAACTTGGCTGGGTTATATTGCTCATATCATGCATATGGTGTCTGCATTGCCATGCCATACCTTAGATTAGACATGCTTTGTGTGAATGCCTCATGTTTGCTTTCTATATCGGATATGTGAATTATGCAATGCCATGTTTTGCAGCCGGTTATCATATATGTGAATTATGCCTTGCCATGGAGCCAGGCATCATATATGTGAATTATCTCATGCCATTTTTTTCATTCGTATTCCATTTATCGACAATCATGTATATTGAATTACTCTTCATGTGTATCAGCCATTTGAGCGATTATGGAAAAATGCGGGTGAAAACATGGTCTTGAGCGAAGCAATGGTACTGTTGAAGCATATATCTCGATGGTTCTGAGGGCTCCTCGGAGGAGTATTGAGAGCAGATGACCAGTCCTATATCCCACAGAGGTGTATGCTCTAAGTTGCAATGTTTATATTTCTCATATGATGCATATGGTGTATTGCATTGCTTAGTTTAGACATCATATGCATAATATTGAATTCTATACTGCTTAGTTTAGAGATCATACATGCGAGTGCCAGCTACTTAGTATATGAATCAATTATGTCAATTATATCATGCCATCTGTATACTTAGACAACATGTATGTGATTATTTCATCCTAACCTATTTTAGAAAGACATAATATAGTTTTGTCATGTCATCTGTTTAGGTACTCATCATATGTTGAATTATGCCATTATATCTGTTAGGTTATCCATCATATATCTGAAAGCTGTGTCATGCTATCCTATTTAGTTAGGCATCATATATGTGATATTGTGTCATCTTGTCTGTTTGGTTAGACAACATATGTGTGAATTACCACATCATCTATCATACAATGTACATGCGTTCAATTTCTTTTCTTGTTTATCAGCCATTTGAATTGGAGGGGTGATGGCGGTATGTAAGGAGCAAAACCTGTTCTTCACAAAAGCAGTGCTACCGTTGATCGAGATAGAACCATGGTTATGCGGCCTAAAACTAGCCCCACCACACATAATCGAGACTCTTCAGTTGCACACTTACACCATTGGGTGAGAACCAGCTCCAACCCATCTACTTATAACCCAGTGATTAGTAACCCACTATAGTTGACAAAGCACCATGTACACCACAGTACCCCCACGGCGGTTTGTAAAGCTACTACGGTGCACAAAGCACGAAGACCACCACAGCTAACCCAAACTCCACGTTTAAGCGGAAAACAATTGTTCTCGGTCGATTCCATAGCTATGGTCCATACTCCTTTCTTTGTTGCATCCTTTGTATTTACTCATACCAACTACTTTCGAATTTGAAGGATCAATTGAAACTCAATGGTGCAGCTGGTATGTTTTAAACCTATTTCTTTAAGCTGGATTGCTGTCCCAACTTCTTGCTCTATGTTGATTTGGTTTAAGTTGTATAAGCAGTTATGTTCTCATGTGATGCACATTACAAGTCTGCCAATCTTGTGTAGTTTCTCACACTTATATTCTCTCTATGTTGTTGTGTCTTAAAATATATGAGTTGAGCAGTGTCTCTATCTTGATTAGGAACATAAACTAGAATGATATGGACAATCTGGTGACCATAGTACATAGATATATGTTTGTTTCATGTTGTTATCTGTCCACCTTACTACTAAACGGTTTACCAAAATGAGTTTGGTATACTATAAGCTAAACTGTGATGTATGCCTTGTTTCTCTTGTAGTATGCAAGCAGAATATTGGAGAAGAGCACCCACTATGCAATGGTAGAAAGTAATGCGAGATAAGGTTCAAGATAGTGAGACAACCTGTTGGTCTCCAAGAAAGGTGATAAAAGCGATCTTGTAGACAATGAAAAAACCCCACGATCCTGCGTTGATGTAGTGTTGAGATTCTTGGCGATACGGCCGGCACAAGCTCTTCGAACTCCTTTGCTGAATCACTTGACTTCTTGGTCTCAGCTACAAGCTGAAAGGCATCGATCGGTGTCTTTGCGGACAAAAGCGAAGGGCGAGGAAGTCCTGCGAATTGAGATCGTACTTTCTTGTGCAACGACAATATTTGGAGGATTTAAGCGCCAAACAAGAGAAAGTTAATAAGTTTGCTAAGCATCTTGCCGGCATTATGGGTACCACAGATCTTTGTTTCTTGAACTCTTACGAAGTGGTTTGATTCGGACTTGTTTTGTTCTTGGCGTTTATATCTTTCTTGTGTTCCCTATATTTGCCTTTGGTGGTGAACTTTGATGCCCGATGGATGTAATATGTGTAATAGCCGTGATAGCCTAGCATAAGTTGCTTGCTTATTTATTTCCTTGTTGTCTTGTTTATTTGTTTGCTTGTAGTCAGTGCAGTTCTTTTTCCACGGTTTGCTAGTGGCTACAATAACCTATTTTTTAAAACTAGGCCACAATAACCATGGGCTAATATTTACTGTAGTGATACTAGGCCTCCTACAGGCCATAGAAACAGTAGGCCTTCTATGGGCCGTAGAAACATTGGGCCTTCTACGAGCCGTAGAAACAATGGGCCTTCTACGGGTCGTATCATCAATGGTCCTTTTACGGGTCGTATGATCGATTGGCCAAACATGGGCCAATAATAGGCCGCATTATGGCCGTAAACGGGCTAGAGTTGGAATCGTCCGTTCATGGGCCGACCATAACGGGCCATCGTTAATAGGCGTGTTGATGGCGCTATAAAAGCATTAGCGTATTAACGGACCACAAGCGGGCATTGTAACCACGGGCTGAATTTGGCCTAGCGAAAAATAGCGATGTGGCCGTAAGTAAGCGAATTTTGTAAATGAGCCCAGAATAAATGGGCTCACGAGAAGGCGAAAGATAACATGGGCTGGAAAGCATTGGCCAAATGAATAATGGGCCCTTAATGGGTATAAAGTGATATCTTGTTCATTACAAGCGGTTTCACCACGGGCGTTAATGGGTGTAAGTGATACCTTGTTCATTGCGGGCGGTTTCACCACAGGCGTTAATAGGCCAAGAAGTTACATAGGGCCTCATATGGGCGAAAAGGCGTCATGGGCCATACATGGGCGAGAAGTGGCAGGCTGGAATCATATTGGATGGCCGGATAGCGCTCTTGGGCCTAATTCGGATAGGGCATAGCGGGCCTTGGGTTAGCGGGTGTAAATGGGCTATATCGAACAAGCCGTTAACATGCTTTCCATGGGCGGCCCGCCACCTTTGACCAAGTCAAGCGGGCGGCCTTTTCACGAGAATGGGCTTGTTGGGCGTGCCACTGTCGGCGTATCATAAGCGTATACGTCCAATGAGTGGATGACATCTATCCCAGCGATGAGCCAACCGTGTTTCCTCCGACCAATGATGATTTCACCGTGGAAAATCTCCATTGGTCGGGGCTGATAACGGGTTATTGGATCCAAAACCCGACCCGATAGCGCGGCGTTCGTTACGGTGGATGCCACATGTTAATCACCCTTGGCGAAAGCATACGTACGCGATTTATCGTCATGGAAGTGGACACTTCGTGATGATAATTTTGGTAATGTCATGGAACACTTCTACGATAGAACGGTATGACTATCTTGATTTTGTCATAAAATTCGTCATGGATGTACATGCATGACAAAAAGCGTGACCTACTATGACAAACACGTATCATCACGGAAGTGTATTTTTTGTAGTGCTACCACAATGCTGATATAGTAAGCTGCTTGGCTGAATGATCGATCTGCGTTGGTCTCGAGATTGACAATAGATGGCGTTCGAGGAATCACTTGTGGTTCAAAGCAAGCATATCCAACGCCGAGGATTGGTTGAGTTGAAGTTCATTTCATTGCTTGTTATTTGTTGTGTGATGAAAACTTTAGTATTTAGAATGTATCCTTGTTGTCGTTGTGGGTTGATGACCTGTTGTATGTAATAAACTGATATGCATGTGATAAACTTTCAGAACTGCTGCACTATCTCTACGTCTACGTATACGTAATACAACAAGTATTATACTTGAGACCAACCACCCACCCTCACAACAAACACTTTTTAACCTGGCACAGACTCTAGGAAATTTGGCCATAGTGTGAGGTGGGCCATATGTTAATGTGTTCGCTGTATGTAACCAGCACCTCGAATCCTCGATACTACTACTATAAGTAGTAGGAGTAGTAGGGTGGCATGGGCCAGAACAAACATTCACGTCGAGAGTCGGCTGCGCCACCGGCATGACTTCCATCGACACCATATTTCTTGGAGTCAGTCCTCTGACAATCTCATCAACCTCGTCATTTCTCTAACTCAGCCATCGCCTTGGCGAGGCAAGGTGGGGTTTGCGAAAGTCGGTTTCCTCAACTACGGTCCCACTTGTAAGGCCAACTCAACGCCACGACCCCAAATGGACCTCCGTTTTGCCGGATTCTGTTTGTTTGGATAGAGGCGATGGGGTGCGTGTCAAGACCATTTCTCGGGGCGGTGGTGCGTGCGCCCGAGCAGCGGGCGCATCCCAGCCGCGTACATTTTTCTTTGCAAACACATATCTTTTGTCATCATAGATTTTTTGGTACATGGAAATACATCACCAAAATTTTGACTAGAAAAGCAAGACCAAAGAAAACAAGAACCACAAGAATACATTTTAGAAGATATCCAAATTCCATAAAAGCTCCTGTAAGTTGGATTAGTGCCTTCTCGATGCATTCATTGTTGATCTGCGGAGGCTCGATCTTGCGTGCTTTTTTCTTCTTCGAGTGTAAAGAAGTAGATGTTGCTTCCTTGCATCTAGTCTCATGTCTAGCCTATATTCTATCAACAAGTGCACTAGTCTCATCTCTAGCCTCTATGCTAGCTAAAAGTGCTAGAACATCTACTAAATTGCGCTCTATCAATATATTGATGTACTCTTCTTCCCAATACCAAAACTTGCATCCATTCTACACAATAAAATTTTAAGTTAGCACAACTAGTCTAATCGAGAAACCTGGTAGAAGATTTGGTGGGTTCTTCCTCCTTTTGCCGACCGTGGGACATCTAGCATCCAGTGCGTGTCATGCAAGCAAATAGAGTGGTAGTTGAAGCCACGTGATGTGCAACAGGTTAAAGCGTAAATAGAATCTTACTACTCTTGAGTAACTCCAAAAGAGGCCACTAAAGATCTTTATTGGATTTGTTTTTCATCACCAGCACGTCGAGGTGAAAGATGTGCAGGTTAAGTGGGTCCTCTTGCGTTTTCACTAACATGTGGGACCGCATATGAGCAAACAGATGATGGGCTCCGCACGTCCGCTGGCTGGCTGAGAAGAGAGATAGAGGAGGGCTGAGAACGGACTCGAGGAAATTTGTTCTATGTAACCATCACCTCGATATAGGCTCTATATCGTGGGGTGCAAGAGCTATAACTAGCATTCACGTCTAGCAATACTACATACCACACCCACGGTCCCATCGACACCAATTTTCTTAGAGTCCGTGCTATAGCCATCTCTTGTCCCTCTGTTTTCTCAGCCATAGCTTGATGGGCGAGGTGGCTGATTCTTGATAGTCGGTTTGCTCAAGCTGCGGTCCCTCTTGTAAGTGAAAATGCAACACACTTATACATTCCACCTTGAGCGTCTGCGGACCAACCCGTGTGGGTGTGTGGCGCGAACAAGGCAGCTTTTCCTTTTGAACTTGTAACTTGTAAAATTTGGTTACGCTCCATGGCGCGACCGATAGATAGAAATAATGATTTTCGAGTAATGTGAAGTTTGGTTACAGCACAGTTCATGCATAGATCGTCTGAAAATTATGAAGTTGATCACGAAAGGTAAGATACTTACGGTAGTACCATATACTACTACATGGATTTGGCGGAAGATAAAAATTCATACGGATCCATCAGCGACATCCTCACGCCCTAGTCTTGCGGGTGCCAACCGACGTGTGAGGAGCAGCGGCGTTGGCGGGAACTCAACGTGCGTATGAACAATGCCGTCCAAGGTTGCCATGCGGTCCAAGAAGGCCAGCGTTCTAGCGTCCTCCTCATGCATGTAGTAGTCCTTGTGGACGATTTGCATGTAGACGTGGGTGATTATGTCGATGGTGTCTTGCTATGCCAGGCGCTGTGCGGCAAGCGCGACCTCGAGGTGGACATTCTCCGACGCGATGGTGGGCAGTCGCAGGGCCACCAGTGCATCGAAGAGGTTGTCACCATAGTGGCCGTTGAGGGTGGCGGGCATCACAGAGCCTGGGCGCGTAGGCTAAGGGCGTACGTCAAAGTCGTCCACGAACTCCTTGACGATGGTGAACTTGTCGAGCAAACCGATGAGGACCTCGTCGAACAAGGAGACGAAGCTGTCGTCCAAGCGGCCCCTCGCCCTGGCGGCCTCAAGCACTACCTGGAGACGTTCCTCGGTGCCGAGCCGCATGCCGGCGTCGTGGACCATCTGGCACACCCGGCTGATTCTCCCGCTCATCGCCTCCATGGGTCTAGCTTAGCTTCTAGTCAACTGATCTTGCGATTCAAGTGATCAGTCTTGCCCTTGGTTAGCATGCATAGGTGCGTAGGATTTGGTACTAGATTGGACTGGCGGGGAGCCTGTAGGATCGGAAGTATGTCTAGAGGGGGGGTGATTAGACTACTTGACAACTTAAAATTTTTGCCTTTTGATTGGAGTGGATTCTTAGCAAGTTCACAATGATAACCAAGTCAAGTATCACCCTACACATGCAATTCTAGAGTTGTGGCAGCGGAAAGTAAATTGCGTATAGTAAATGAGAGGTGGAGAAGAGCAAGCATAAGTTGGAACACGGAGATTTTTCTCGTGGTTCCGATAGGTGGTGCTATCGTCAATCACGTTGATGGAGACTTCAACCCACGGAGGTAGCAGCTGCTTGCGAGTCCACGGAGGCTCCACCCACGAAGGGTCCACGAAGAAGCAACCTTGTCTATGCCATCATGGCCTCGTCCACGGAGGACTAGCCTTACTCGGGGTAGATCTTCACAGTAAGCGATCTCCTTGCCCTTACAAACTCCTTGGTTCAACTCCACATCATGGCGGAGGCTCCCAAGCGACACCTAACCAATCTAGGAGGCACCACCCTCCAAAAGGTAATAGATGGGGTTGGTGATGATGAACTCCTTGCTCTTGTGCTTCAAATGATAATCTCCCCAACACTCAACTCTCCTCCTTGATTTGGCTGTGGTGGAAGAAAGGATTGAGTGGAAAGCAACTTGGGAAGGCTAGAAATCAAGTTTCATATGGTGGGAGTGGAGCAACTTGATCTCAACACAAGGGTAGGTAGTTTTCTTCTCGAGAAATGTAAGGTAGGAGTGGTAGTTCTTTACGATGGCTCTCTCCACGAATGAAGAGGAGGTGGAGGGGTATTTATAGCCTCCACACAAAATCCAACCGTTACACATTTGACCAATCTCGGTCGGACCGAAGTTGACAACTCGGTGAGACCGAAAGTTCAAATCTTGTGAGCGTTGGGATTTTCAGTGGGACCGAAAATACAATCTCGGTTAGTCGATTCTTCCAAAGTCTAGGGTTTGCCAATTTGGTGGGACCGACTTTCTCATCTCGGTGACACCGATTTGAGTCTGAAGGTTCTGAAGCTTGGCAACACCAATTCGGTATGACCGAGTTTGGAATCGGAAAATCCGAGATTCTTAGGGTTTGGGTATATGGTGAGGTGGTTCATCTCGGTGTGGTGAGTTTGGAATCGGTGGGACCGAGATTACTTATGAGTTTATGTTGGAATGAAAGATTGCGATAGTTTGAGAGATAAATCACTAAGCACTTGAGCAACGGATCATCATCATAACCTCACCCCTTTTAATAGTATTGGCTTTCCTATGGACTCAATGTGATCTTGGATCACTAAACCAAAAATGGAGTCTTGAGCTTTTGCCAATGTTTTCCTTAGCATTTTGAGGGTCCACATCATCGGTCATTGCCATACCCATATCCTTGAACTTTCGAAATATTCTCAAGAAATGATTAGTTCAATGATATATATGTTGTTATTAATTACCAAAACCACGGGGATTAGTTGCACTTTCAATCTCCCCTTTTGGTAATTGATGACAACATATAGATCAAAACCGACAAATGATATAATCAATGAATAACATAAATAAGCTTTGAGAAGTATGTGATAAGCAAGAGCTCCCCTAAATTTGTGCATTATTTAAGATTTGCGTTTGAATGCAAATGCACAATCGATTAGGATCATGGGTCACTCTTCCATGTCACATACATCTTGGTGGGCGCACAAAATGATAAGAATGAATAACATGCACCCAATCACCAAGACATGAGTAAATGATCATACAAGATATGAATGGAATATGATAAGCATCAAGCACACATTAAGCGCAGTATGATCAAGCACTCATCAAGATAGAAACAAGCGTAGTATCAAACACGAAGTATCTCAAAGAACTCAAAAGTATCTCAAGGAAAACATAAGCGAAAGAGCAAAAAGAGCACTCTCTCTCGAAGCCCTATGATCTATACAATTTCTCCCCTTTGGCAACAAGTTACCAAAAGTTCGAAAGGTATAGAGCTAATCGTCACTCGGGACTCTGCTGGCGGCTCTGTCTGCGTCGATGGAGTGGAGATAGCTGCATCTGCAACCTGCTGAAGTCTGTGGGCTGGAGGAGTGAATCTTGGGCTGGTCTTTGGGCCGATGGAGCTGTAGGAGGTCTTGATGTAGTAGCCACAGGGTGCGACCTTTGGAATAGCAGTGATCTGGGCTTTGTGGAGCCTTTGGGCAGGCTGCTCATAGTCATCTGGACCATATCACCTTCCATCTCCCTCATGAGCTCTGCCTTTTCCCTCTTAGCTTCCTCGATGTCGCCTCAAGCTTGTTGGCGGTGACTGCACTTGATCGACAGCGTCGAGCATGGAACTTATCCTCAACTATCCTCTCAAGGCTCTCCACGAGGCGCACTATCTTTGGCAGGCGTAGCTCAATTCTCTGAGTGGCTTCAAGTTGTTACGCAGCGCTCTTGGGCTTTCTTCTGCTTCCTTCTCGGCTTTAGCTTGTTTGGCGACAGGACTTAGCATGTCCTTCTCTGGATGTGGGAGCATCCTCGGTCATCACAACCGTTATCCTCATGTTAGGGCTGCGGTGGCAAGTGGGGTCTATCCAACGGTAGGTGTCCGTGCCAAACTTGGCATTAATGAGCATCTGAATATGCGGAGCAAACCCACGACCTCTTACAGTGCTGCTGCTGTCCTCTTGATAGTCTCAACTATCGGGTCCATCACCTTAAAGGTGTCTTGATCTAGAATGTGCAGCATGTTGATAGAATACCCTCTTATCATGCGGTGGTCTCGACTTAGGCATCAAAGTATGCCTCGAGAATGGTGTTGGTGGTTGGGAGACTGCTGAAGATAATAGGCTGAACCAAGCTTCCATATCTCAACATCCTTCTCTTTTACCTCATTGTACATGTTCTTCATTGACTCGTGATTTTTCTTTGGAATGCCATACACATCAACATCATCATCCCTTGATCTGGTGCATTCAGCAATGCTCTCCATTCTTCAGCAGTTGAATGGAATCTACGCCCTATACATCATCCATACAATTACGCCATCTGGATAGAAGTGTGCGGTGGCATAGAAGCGCATGATCATCTCATCATTCCAAGCGATCGACCGACCTACAAACTCTGCAATCCCAAGCGGTGAAGCTTTCATGCACATGTGGGAAATAGTCTCTGTGCTCTTCACTTTGTCGATGTAATCCCGGTCTACATATCGGTGTCGGCAACAATTGGCTTCTTATCCATGAGCCTTTGTCTCATAAAAGTCTTGTTGCTCTCTAGTGTGGAATCTTGAGTCAGCTGCTGTTCTTCTCTGGTGGCATATGGATCAACTTGCCTCCATAGCTTTGAGACCTTTATCCTTCCTCTCTTTCATATTTTCAGCTCGAGGATGAGCTTCATTATGGCAGCGGTTTACATGCGAGCTTGAGCAAAACATGAGCCTCATCATCGATTCTGCGGTGGCACATTGTCCTTCTTCTTCTCTGAAGCGGTATGTTCCTCCACAGTCTTCTTTGGCTTGGCGGCGAGGTTTGGCTTGGGCTGCCTTTCTTTGGAGCTGATTGCTTAGCTTTTGTGGGTGCTCACCTACGATGGCATCTCCATCAACCACCTTACGAGGAGGCTGAGGTGCTTCCTCATTAGAATCATCATCATCGGCTTCTTCATGAACTTTCCTCTTCCTCTTGGAAGTTTTCTTGATCTTCTTTGGAGGTTTCTACTTCCATCTTGAGCTTCTTTGCAGCGATGGATTTAGTTACTTTGCTTGTGCCTTTCTTTGTTGTTGCCCTTGATAGCTCTTGGCAACCACTTGCCTTTTGGCTTAGAAGTTATCTCCTCATCTGCAACAAAGTCTGAATCCTCCTCATCGAATTCCTCTTCTTCTGGCCACAGTAGCAGTTGCAGGCAGATCCACTTGGTGCTTCTCTCTCCATCATCTGAAAAACTGCTTTCTTACGGACTTGTCCTTTGCCTCGGGAATCTCAGTGGCAACTCGACCTGTTACATTGTCACTTCCATCAGACATGGTGACAACTTTGTGAATAGAATAGGTATAGGCGAGAATAGAAGAGTTATCACAAGCTGAGAGGATTTTGCAAAAGAATGAGTTCAAACTTTAGTTTTAGGTTTTCACAGAATACATGTCGGTCGACCGAGTCTATAAATTAATTGAAACCGAAGTGTCTAAACAGACCACATACACCACTTTCGGTTGGACGAAATGGGTTTGAGTCTAGCCGAGAATACTAGGGTTTCACTAAATCTTCACTTGGTCTTACCGATTTGCACAACTTCGGTTTAACGAAAAGTGCGGTCACAATGGCGAGGCCGTCGGTCGATCGAAAATGTCGAATCGGTCACACGAGATGTGTTCGTGAAACCTAACCTAAAATTTTCACTCGAATTTTGTTCTATGATCTAAATGGCTGGATAGGGAGATCTCAATCTTGGCAAGAAACTTGACAGCGCCTATCGTGCATTGAATCAGCGGTTGGAGCACGAGAGGATGAAACTCACCCAATGCGGTGGAGCTTCACTCTGGCAGCAGGCGCGATGAGAAAAGACCGTTTGGCGATGGAGACCAGCGGCGCCGAAGTGATGGCGGAGGCGATCCGGAGACCAAAGGCGGCGGCGAAGGTTTGAGGCGGGCGTTTGAAGAAGTAATCAGCGCTGTCCTCGGGTATATATACCCGCCGGTGTCGGTGGGACGAGTTTGAAAACTTCGGTGGGACCGAGATAGTTAGCTGCGTGCGATTACACACTTGATCACGCCGAAATTTGAAACTTCGGTTTCACGAGTGAAAACCTAGATCAATCAAGTGATTTGATGCATCCGATTTGAGTATATCGGTTTGACGAAAGTACTTAGAAGGTTTTGGAAGTTAGGCTTTTGACGGATCGGTGGCTCAAGTGCTCCTCACTCGGTGCTGTCCGAAAAAGTCTTGTTCAAAGTTTGTGATATAAGCATGAATAGAGTTTGAGACAAGAAAGCATAGATAGCTAGGGGAGGAACTTAGGCATTCTTGTCCATCCATTTGGTCGAAAAGAAAGAAAGCCAAAGACCAAAGCAACAAATGGATGTCCTCGAATGGATAAAATCATGCATCCAACATGCTCACACAATAAGATAGCAAATGAAATATGTGTCAAACATGCACAAACAAAACACTAACAGCTAGCACACAATTTGGCGATGACTAGGTCATCTATATATGAGTATATTGACTTAGGAGTCAAATGAGAACATTTGATCATAGGTCATACTCATCGTTTAAGCACAAGTGGGGTTACCACTTTTCCATAAAGCATTGATGTGTTCACATCATTAGAAGATGCTTTAGCTCATTTCTTTAAGCAAAGCTCCCCTTGATGTGAGAACCCTTTTAAAGGTCAAACTAACCTTGGGTTGTCGTTGAAGACTTCATGTAGATGTTGAAGATGTGGATGCTCAATGTTGATGAAGATCATCAAGAGTTGGGAGCAATCCTTAGGATTGGGCACTTTCAATACCTACATGGGTTAGTCCCACAAGGAACAAACAAGGATATCCATGGACATAGATTGAAGTACACAATAGATGATGTCCATGAAAGCAATGATTACCTTGTCCCTTGACTTACCAACATGAGGTTTGTGACTCCATGAACTAGTGCAAGATGTGGAAGTTGATTGCACAAGTCCTTGCCAAAATGAATGTGAGTGAAGTATATTGGCGGAGTCACCCTCAAGAACTCTCTAGTTCTTCTTCTTGGGATCCACATCATCTTGATGGGAATCCTTGGGGTAGTAGTTGAGCTTGTCGAAGTAGAACTTGAAGTTGCCTTGGGAACCCACTTGACCATGGCCTTGGGTGCTTCAATGAATGCATCAATCTCCTCTTGAAGCTTGTCCTTGCCTTTTAGCTTGTGGTCTTGTGGTGGAAGGTCATCTTGAGCTTGTTCCTCATTGGAAGAAGTAGGATCATACTTCTCCTCTTGAGAGCGAACTTTGGAGTGGGATATTGACCTTCTTCCCATTCAACACCCTCGGCGTTGAACTTTAGCTCAAAACCAATTCCTTGATTCTTCGGTGTCTTCCTTGTTTGCGAACAATTTCCTCAAAGCTTTTGCTTCGGCAAGACTCTTGTAGACACCTTTCTCTATAATCCCTTTCAATAGACTATTTTCTTGCTCAAGTGAAACTTGGCTTGAAACATTGTTAGTGGAATCAAGAGAATTACTAAAAGTAACAACATTTGATTTAGCATGATTATTGTTACTACTAGATGAAGAATTTTTCTTATGCTTGTCATGCTTAGTTTTGATAGGTGGCAAGAAATTAGACAAGAGAAGTCGTTTGGCAAGATATGAAGAACTCTTCTTTGAAGATCGTCATTGATAGCTTTTAGAAACTCATGTTCTTGCTCTAGATTGAGCTTCTCGAGCGTAGCTTCTCATGAGATCTTAGGAGCTCTCTATGATCTTCTTGAGTTGTTTCATGAGCTAACTTAAGAGTGTTTAGTTCTTTAGTTAGGCGCTCAATCTCCTTCATAGCATTGTCATTCGACTCTTCTCGACTATAAAGACTACTAGCATGTTCATCATTACTAAGCTCACTAGATTTATCATGTAAAGCTCATCTTCACCAAGCAAGTCATCCTCATCACTATCAAAGTCAATAAACTCAGGATGTGATACCTTGGGGCCTTTTGCCATGAAGCATCTTCCAATTCCCTCATTTGGTGAATCAAATATGTCATAGGAGTTGGAGTTGGAGGACACGAGAGCAAGACCGGCAACACCTTCATCTTGGTTGTATTGGAGTTGGAGTGATAGCTTCTTCGGAGTGATTGTCGAGTCGGGCGGAAACCCATTCACCAACATGAGCTTGATGTTTTCTTCTTGTATAGCTCCTTGATGACTTGTCTTTCCTTTCGAATCCTTGCTTCTCAGAGAGGATCTTCGTTCATAACGATCATCTCTACTCCTTCTCTCTTTTCGGTGACTCTTCTCTTGAGCTTCTTCTTCTTGGAATTCTTCTCTTCTCTTGTGGGAGTCGAACACTCATTTGAGTAGTGTCGGGTCTTCCACAATTATGTGATTTCGATCACGACTAGAAGATCTCTTTTCATCATATGATCTAGACTTTGAGCTTCTTTCCTTGCTTCTACTCTTGTAGAATTTGTTGAAGTTCTTCACCATTAGGCTTATCTCTTCATTGGAAACTAGCTTGTCACTTGAGGATGTGGGAGCTTCAAGCTGCAGCTTTATAAGCACCACTTGACTTGTTGTGAAGCTCTTCCTTATCTTTAAGTGTCATCTCATGAGCAACAATCCTTCCAATGACTTGGTGAGCTTGAGATCTTTGTAGTTTGGCATCATTTGGATCAAAGTGCACACGGTGTCATACTTTCCATCAAAGCTCGAGAATCTTCTTGATGATGAATCGGTCGGTCATTTCTTCACTTCCTAAGCCTGCCATCTCATTGGTGATGAGAGCAAGCCTAGAATACATTTCAGCGACTCCTTCACCTTCCTTCATCTTGAACTTGTCAAGTGACCTTGAAGAACATCTAGCTTTGATTCCTTCACGGACTCGGTACCTTCGTGCATTTCGACCAAAGTATCCCAAATCTCTTTTGCATTCTCAAGGCGGCTGATCTTGTTGAACTCCTCGGGACACAAAGCATTGAAGAGAATGTCACAAGCTTGAGCATTGTTACGTAACATCCGCAACTCATCCTTGATAGCCCGCGATCCGGAACTTTTCCTTCTTGAAGAACTCACCTTGCAAGCCAACACAAATAATGCCCCATGCGGCGGGGTTATGTCAAGAATATGCATTTTCATTTATGCTTCCAACTAGCAAAGTTTGAACCATCAAAGTAAGGACCTCTCTGAAATTACCCTCACTAGGCGCCATACTCTCCTAGGTTGTGAAACCAAGCTTATGGAGTCAATGCAATGAAACCAATCAATGGAGACCAAAGCTCGATACCACTTGTAGGATCGGAAGTATGTCTAGAGGGGGTGATTAGACTACTTGACAACAAAAATTTTGCCTTTTGATTGGAGTAGATTCTTAGCAAGTTCACAATGATAACCAAGTCAAGTATCACCCTACATGCAATTCTAGAGTTGTGGCAGCGGAAAGTAAATTGCACGTATAGTAAATGAGAGGTGGAGAAAAGCAAGCGCAAGTTGGTGACACGGAGATTTTCTCGTGGTTCCGATAGGTGGTGCTATCGTCAATCACGTTGATGGAGACTTCAACCCACGGAGGTAGCAGCTGCCTTGAGTCCACGGAGGCTCCACCCGAAGGGTCCACGAAGAAGCAACCTTGTCTATGCCATCATGGCCTCGTCCACGGAGGACTAGCCTTACTCGGGGTAGATCTTCACGAAGTAGGCGATCTCCTTGCCCTTACAAACTCCTTGGTTCAACTCCACATCATGCGGAGGCTCCCAGCGACACCTAACCAATCTAGGAGGCACCACCCTCCAAAGGTAATAGATGGGGTTGGTGATGATGAACTCCTTGCTCTTGTGCTTCAAATGATAATCTCCCCAACACTCAACTCTCCTCACTGATTTGGCTGTGGTGGAAGAAAGGATTGAGTGGAAAGCAACTTGGGAAGGCTAGAAATCAAGTTTCATATGGTGGGAGTGGAGCAACTTGATCTCAACACAAGGGTAGGTAGTTTTCTTCTCGAAATGTAAGGTAGGAGTGGTAGTTCTTTCTGATGGCTCTCTCCACGAATGAAGAGGAGGTGGAGGGGTATTTATAGCCTCCACACAAAATCCAACCGTTACACACATTTGACCAATCTCGGTCAGACCGAAGTTGACAACTCGGTGAGACCGAAAGTTCAAATCTTGTGAGCGTTGGGAGTCTAGGGTTTGCCAATTTCGGTGGGACCGACTTTCTCATCTCGGTGACACCGATTTGAGTCTGAAGATTCTGAAGCTTGGCAACACCAATTTCGGTATGACCGAGTTTGGAATCGGAAAATCCGAGATTCTTAGGGTTTGGGTATATGGTGAGGTGGTTCATCTCGGTGTGGTGAGTTTGGAATCGGTGGGACCGAGATTACTTATGAGTTTATGTTGGAATGAAAGATTGCTGATAGTTTGAGAGATAAATCACTAAGCACTTAGAGCAACGGATCATCATCATAACCTCACCCCTTTTAATAGTATTGGCTTTCCTATGGACTCAATGTGATCTTGGATCACTAAACCAAAAATGGAGTCTTGAGCTTTTGCCAATGTTTTCCTTAGCATTTTGAGGGTCCACATCATCAGTCATTGCCATACCCATATCCTTGAACTTTCGAAATATTCTCAAGAAATGATTAGTTCAATGATATATATGTTGTTATTAATTACCAAAACCACCGGGGATTAGTTGCACTTTCACATCTACTCCTCGGCCCTCTCTACTTTTGCCTTTGGCTGTATCATAGGTGGGCCAGCCACCCGTTGGGCCGCGTGTCATTCACCCAAAGGCGTAGCGATAAGTCGAAAGTTCGCCCCCCCTACCGTGCCGATGCGGTATAGTCATCTCACGGACCTCTAGTTGGGGCCAAAGCGAGAAGTTTGATGTTCTTGGTTTATTGGTCCCTATCGATTGTCAAAACCGGCGGATCTCGGGTGGGGGTCCCGAGCGTGCGTCTAAGCGGATGGTAACGAGGAGACAAGGGACACGATGTTTTTACCGGAGTTGATTGTCGATTGTACTAAAGTAGGGGTACCTTAGTATCCCAAACTTGTGCCGCAGGCGATCATGGCGCCAGCAGTGAGGGCTTCTTGAGGCGTCGCCAAGATCCTTTGCTATTCCTATTACTGCCATTCAAGAACAAAGTGTTAGCGAGAAGACAAGGCCCGGCAAGAAGGAGCTTGCGGGAAGGACAAGACCCGGCAAGAGGAGCTTGCGGGGAAAATAACAAGGCCTTTGCGAAAACTTGCCGCCTTGGCGTCCGGCAAGACCCGTGGCGACAAGCTTGCGGGTGCGACAAAACGGCGACGGCGGCAAAGCGCTCTTGCGGCGAAGCCACTCTGCGCCCGCGCTCCGGTAGCATCCGGCGGCGTGTGCCATGCGGGGTCGCTCCTGGTGCGCGTGGCGGGTAGGCTGTCGCAGCCAAGCGGTGCGGTGGCA